>LGRX02006090.1:0-33591 GCA_001247695.2 Cymbomonas tetramitiformis
AAAAAAGAAACCTGTGATTGTTGTGGAATCTGATAGTGAAACTTCGGGTAGTTCAAGTGACGATGAACATCAACCTCAAGTGATTATCAAAAAATCAAAAAAGAAAGACAAAGTTTCAAAAACGGAACAAAAGCCAGACGCGGTCCCTCCGACTTATCATGACGTTTTGAATTTAGACCCTCATTTTCATAAAACATTCAAATCATTGTTTCCAGAATTTTGAAAGAATATTTGTATCATTTATCTTTCCAATAGTCTTTCCCATAAGAAACAAATATCTCTTGCTTCTTTTTTACATTTGATGTTAATCGAACATATCCTACAGAATTTATTTTAGCATTATTTTTGCATTTGATTCTTTTGGCACTTTGAGGGGTACAATCATTGAACTTACCGGCAACTGAATTTGTTTTCGATGCATCATAAAACAGATTATTATTCTTTTTCCAAATATGTGTTCTTCGATTTAATGGAGGTAATTCATTCATTGTCAATCGTTGCGTGCCGACGGTGTATCGACCAACTAACTTATCTTTTTTCAAGTCTTCTTCGGCATATACTCCAAGACCTGAATTTGGAATACTACTTTCCTTTATATCTACTACTCTATGAACATAACAATAAGGACTATATTTACACGTCATGTTTCTACATTGATTTCCACTACTTTTTGAAATAGCTATACACCGTTCACAAGATGTTTTCTTCATAAGTTATGATTTATTTTTTCAGGAATTATGAATTCAGAATATCGTTTTCGAAACATCGATGGATGATTGTCTTTCTTATGTAAATCGATTAATAGAAATGAATGTGGTTCATTAATAGCATGTGAATATACTTCATAGAAAGTTTTTTCATCGATTTCACCGGCACAAGATTCATATATTTCTTGTAATTCTTTTTTGTCTTTCATTTTGAATATAGCTAAAGAAGTTGCATTATTCTTCACGGCCCGTGGACAACCACCAAATTGAGATTTAAAATTCTGAATAGCAATAAAACAACTTATTCCTAAAGCACCACCGGTTTCAAAATCAGCAATATGTCGATGTCTTGTGATAAAATTGAGAAATTTAGGAGTTCGAAACAAATTCGTTGATTGACAATCATCGACAAAAACAGCCAATATAGGTCGTTCACCATTATATTTATGAACGGGTTTTTCGAAACCGTCTGATGTCAAAAATTCTAACAATAATTCTGGGTCGATATCATCGATAAAGATATTTCTATTATTTAATTTATCCATCAATAAATTCCATTTTTTCAAGTCTTCATGATATTTTAGATATATATCTCTTTCTTCTTCCGCTTTTTGAATAATATCATTGATAACATTAACACCATCGTCGGGTTCGTACACATCTTCGGAGTCGATATCTAATGATTTCATTAATTTTTTGTTTGAATTAAATGTAGGACTTATTACAAATATTCGATGTAATGACCCTTCTTTTTTCAACATTTTCAAATAGTTAGTCACAGCCACAGATTTTCCCGAATTTCTTTTCCCTATAAAAATTGAATTTTGGTGAGCCTTTAACATGTTCGGTCCGGTTTTGATATTGAAAGCACTTCCACTTGGCACATCGATGTTCATATCTTTTACCTTTACAATCTTCATTAAAGATATATGTATAGTTTGTTTATTATTTTTTTAAAAGAAACTAAAGTAATGATAAACTTACATAACGATGATTGTTTTAACATTTTCCCTAACATACCAAGAAATTCAATAGACCTTTTCATTTGTGATTTACCATATGGTCAAACAAATTGTTCTTGGGACAAGATTCCTTTCGATTTAGATAAATTATGGATTGAATTAATGAGAATAGGTAAAAGACATTCAGCCTATATCTTTAGTACTACCACTAAATTTGGACATACCATTATTGAAAGTAATAAGAAGATGTTTCGATATGATATCGTATATGAGAAAACAATGTCATTAGGCTTTTATCATGCAAATCAAATGCCTTTGAGAAGTCATGAAATGATATATGTCTTTTACAAGCATTTACCAACATATAATCCAATAATGATTGAAGGTCACAAACCTTATATAAGACAAGGTCAAGGTCCTCGGACAGAATTATACACTCATTACACCGATAGAACACCAACCATTTGTAAAGATGGAAAAAGGTATCCAAGAAGTGTAATCAAATTTTCAAATGGAAACTACAAAAGCAAACATCCTTGTAGTAAACCGTACGATTTATTCGAATGGATAATCAAATCTTACTCAAATCCTTACGATAATGTATTAGATTGTTGTATGGGTGTTGGAAATTCAGGTTTGGCATGTAAAAATCTCAAAAGAAACTATATAGGTATTGAAATTGATAAGAAGTACTTCGAAATAGCTAAAGAAACCATCGATAATTCAAAGTAAATTTTAGTGCTTATTAAGTTTATATTTTCTTAACAATCAGTTACAGAATGACAGTAATCTTCCCCTAATAAATTTTAGTGATAAAGCTTTACTCTTTGATTTTACAAACCAAAAAGACTAAACCTTAACCCAAACCTTAACCCAAACCGAAACCCAAACCTTCAAAAAAAAAAAACTATGCCTCGCAACAAACAACAAGCAAATGCACGTGAAGAAACTGTTACTTTTGAAGAGGTTGAGGACTTAAACGAACCCATGTTAGACAAAGAAGCGTGTGCACGAATCGCCGTTGAACATACTCATTGCGAACACGCGATTGAGTCTCATCGCACCGGTTTTCGCCCTACACTTTGGCTATGCTGGGAGTGCAGAACCTTAGTATGCTGCAATTGTCACCGGAAAAACGAATCGGACGAGAAACCATTGCGGCGGTTTAAACTAACCGGTTTCACGGACCCCGCAATGACGCTTTGCGAGCCTTGTGTCGTATACTTCGACTTCAAAAAGACTCGCTATCCGGACTTGGATATATTACCTCCTCATAACCCCGAAGATCCGCCTGCTGAAGACGCCCCTACAACAGCCAGAAGCATGCGAAACAAGGCAACCAAGGAAGAGCGGCGTGCGGAAAAGTTAGCGAGAAGGAAGTAGGTAGCAATGAGACAGTGAGACAGTAAGACAGTAGACATAGCATACAACTATTAAATAATAATAGCTATTGTAATACAGTGTTTTTGTTTGTTGCCTAATTGCCTATCTTAGGGCGTTTATTAGCCTCAGAGACAACACCTGCGATGTTCCCTGCTGCTTCTGCAACTCGTTTTAGCAGACCGGGTTTTTCCACTTCCACAGGCTCTTCTACTTTCGCATCTTCTTCCTCTTCATCGGAATCGGTGTCCGCGGCTGCAGCCTTCGCTGCTAAATATGCAGCTTCTGCACGCTTCCTCTGTTTCTTAGACATATCTGCGAACATTGCCTCATATTTGTCTAACTCTTCCTGCTTTTTCTGAGCCACCAATAAACCTGACTCGTAAGTTGCAAAACTGTGTGCAATGTGTTCACGATACTTATTTAAAGTGTCCTTGTCAACACTAGACAAGAACTCCTTAGTACATTGCTCGTGCATACTGAATTCCTTTTCAGCCGTAGCTTTGGGTTCCAAGTCACTCGCATCATCCCGACGGTTATAAACAATCGGAACTTTAACTTCGAAAGCTTTGCACCCTTTGGGTTTGTGTCCAATGATAACATAGCGTTCACCGTTCCTGACAAAAGGGGATTTCAGGAAAGACGTCAAAGCCTTATCGTTGGACAAGTTGTGAGCAATTCCCGTAGAACTGTGACCTGCCATCCTTTGAAGCCATGTTTGTTCTCGAGCTTTCAAAAGGTCTGCCGGTGTTTGTTCACCTTGTTTGGCAGTTTCTTCAACCTCAAAATCATCCATACCCAAAGTATTCATTGTCAGCAAAAACGGTTAACGAGCGGTCAAACGTTTGAGATGAAAAACAAACTTATCAATAATCTGTAATGTTTCCAGGGTTTTATCAGGGTTTTTGTTCAAATATGGTGTCATAGTCAAACCCCCTGTACATTACGTTATATTTTTTGAGGTCATAGCTTAGGGTCTGTATATTACGTTATATTTTTTGAGGTCATAGCTTAGGGTCTGTATATTACGTTATATTTTTAAAGGTCATAGCAAAAACCCTTAATATGACGCAAAAATATTTTAATTTTGTACGTACGATTATAGATGACATTTATTAATCTTACGGTTTTAAACAACTAATCGGAGAGCGACCGACTGACGCACGTGACACTCGTTACATATTTTCGCGCGAGGTAACTCATGCAAACTCTGTTAAACACGGCCAGTGTCGGCTTTTACAGAATCGTGTCCGTTTTTGCAAAATCTGTCCGTTTTTGCAGTTCTTATCGAAGAGCTACCGACTGACGCACGTGACACTCGTTACATATTTTTGCGCGAGGTAACTCATGCAAACTCTGTTAAGAGAAGTGCTTTTTAGGTTTTGACTCCTAAGTTTGATATAATAGTAGTACAGAACCATGCCGCCAAAGAAAGGAAAAGAATCGATGACAACTCCCGAAAAGGGACCGCCGTGTAAAGCTGTCGTTAGGTCTACGGGTCTGAAATGTACTGCACCAGCCACGGAGAACGGCCTGTGTGGGCGACACCAACCAAAATCCGTCAAGTCGAAACCTGCAAACTTGTTCGCTACCCGACCCGATTCTATGTTTGGGGAGACATCTAATGCGTCTCACATCCCTGTCGAGTCTACAGAACGTGAGGAAGGGGAAATAGTAGAAGAAGAGAAAGAGGAGGAGGTTGATGCGGCTGAGGAAGAGGAGGAGAAAGGAGGGGGGGATGACAAACAAGAAGACGTCTTCGCTAGCATTGCAAAGCCCGCGTGTGGTATCACTGAGGAGTTTCTGAAATATGTCGATAACGTGGTGGAAATAATCAAAGGTGACTATACGACAGAATGGGAAACTTGGTGTGTCGCCAAAGCATATACCCACCACGCTTGGGATGTTTTCGGAGGTGACTGGGTTGAAAAAGCCCACGAGCGATTAAACATACTGGAGAAGTCTGGGGGTGTACCCCCGAACATTGCTGAGAGAATTGCTGCGATTGAGACTCGTTTGGACATACAGGCTCAGGAACTTCAAGAGTTGTATACTCTTAGAGGTAGACACGACGAACTCGAACGCAATTATCATAACTTGCAGCGTTCTAACGACGAGAAGACTGAACGAATTAACTTTTTAGAACTTCAGTTAATGGGTGGCATTACCCCTGACGAACCTGCCAATACAGCTGATACCGATTTAGCTAACGTTATGTCCGATCTTGGCTTAGATAGCACACAATAGGCATAGTGCTTTTGTTACAATTGCTACACCCCTCTTTTGCCTACAGCAGCCTTGTTTTGAAATTACTGTAAGGTTATATTTATGGGTTTTGAAACTTTACCATAATAACTTATCAGCAAAATAACTATTTGTCCCTTTTTTATTTCTGTATTTATTATGTCTCAATTTGTACAACTTCCTTCTTTGGTTCGCATACTTGATACCTTTTAACTTAATATAAGATGGATAATCCATCATACCGCACGAACCGACACTCGCTACTTTTCCATCAGTTTTCTTATCAAACACATCAATCTTCTTATCTTTATTTGTGGATATCTTGACATATACATTCAATTTGTTTGCTTTATCTTTAGTGTATTGAGATATTGAATACTTACAAGGCATTTATATAGTCTATGTTATTATATTAGTATGCAAGGGTCTTTGTGCTCACCGTTGAATAATTTTTGCAATAACAAAGTGCTGAATTCATCAAGTAAGATATTCAGTTTTCCTAATAACATGGATACTCCTAATTCAGTTTCAGATTTGAATAAAAGATATGAGTCAAATGAAAGTGAAAAGAAACGATATAGAATTCAAATGAATAGCTTGTTCAAACAATTAGGTGACTTACAACCGTCACAAATTCAACAATCGTTTTCCAATAGTCTTAGGGAAAAAGCATATCATGTCGGAATATCTTCTTATCTCGGTTCAAGAAATTATCAATCTGATTTGTTATTTCCGGGCGGTTATGAACATAACACCTATGTGACCGCTCAAAGACAATTAAATAAAGATATTCTCAACAATCGATTCAATATCGACCCGGAGCTTTCAAATTATGACGCCGTAGTTCTCAATAATGGAAATAATCAAATACATATTGCATATCACGGTGCGTCGTCAAATCCATCCTACTTAAATGAAGATAAAGCGGACATATTTTCGGTGATTAAAGGTGAACATGAAACACGAGATTCATTTTTAAGAGCTGAAAAGGTATATTTAGACACATTGAAAAAGTATCCTAATCATGACATTGAATTGTTAGGGACAAGCCTTGGCGGTGCGAAATCCATTCATGTCGGTGAGAAATTCAATGTTAAATCGACGACGTTCAATCCATTTCTATCACATATACATACTCCTAAAGTCAATGGAAATGCACCGCAAAATATTCATCGAGTTGTAACTGATTGGGCCTCTGCGGGAGCTTTGAAAATACCATCAAATTCAAATAGAAAGTTGTTTCATTACTTCGAAAACAAGAACCCTTATGATTTATTGAAAGCACCGTATCAATATATCACTTCGCCCCATAATCTCAAACAATTCTTTCAAATGCCAAAGAATAACAAAGTTAATAAGGTAAATTTATTGAAATCTACATTCAATACTATAGGGACCGGACTCGATGTGTTGATGTTCGGAAATGCTTTGAATGACGCAAGAAATCTTTCATCAAAAAATGTTGGAAGTGATGAATTTAACAATCTAATTTCAGAAGATTTGAATCCATTAGGACTGTTAGGAGTAAATTTCGATATCGACAAAAATTACTTGCATGACGACGCACCCTTAGAAGCAAGATTATTGGCTGATTATATATCAAACAAAGGTCCTCAAAGAATGACATCATTTGATAGATGTATAGATAAATCACAATCAAATAAGTATACATCCATCAATGAAAATATGATTAAAGATGAAAATAATAATCTTTTGGTAAATTATGGAACGTGAACACTTAATAAAAATGCTCAGATTTTGTACCCTGATTTATCCACATTTTATATTGAATTGATTGTTGATGATTATATCAAAAGACCAAAACTATATGACGATATGTATAATGGAAACATTGAATTACCTTTACCATTGAATAGAGATTCAAAGGAAGATATTGAAATGAATAAAAACTATATTGATATTATAAATAGAGATAGTCATGAGTGTAATATATGAACGTACACTTTATTTATCAAGTGAAGACCTTTCATCGTTTGGTGATTCCAGAATTATCAATATCAATATACCAACACAATTAACAAACTATAAGAATACAAACAAATTGAAAATAATTGTAAACAGTTTTTCGGCTGCAAAGACTTGGTATACCATCAATGAATATAACGGAATTTTCTATATAGCTAATACGACTTCTGATGATTTGTATGAATGTCGAATACCTGATGGAAATTATACAGATTTAGATGATATTAAAACTATTTTAGAAACGATTATTTTAGATGTTCTTGTCGACAACTTTGGGTTTGCAAAACCTGCGGATAGCGTTGATGTTACTTACGATGCAATTTCTGGACATTTCACCATTACACTTAGTAAACCTGCTCCCAATATCAAATTTGTTGCATTTTCGATAACCGGTGATTTCCAAGCAGTGCCTGGCAGTCCATTAGATGATGCATTGAATGATATCTTTAATTCACCAGGAAAGTATAACGATGTCGACCAAATATTAGGGGGACAAACAAACAAATCAGTTGCTGGTCTTACAAACATTTCACAGATTGAAGATTTGTTCGATATCGGAACCGTAGATGAAGTATTTATTTCCAAATTCCCCGGTAATTTACAAACCAAACGATGCTATTTATTTAAGAATTACTACGTTGCCCACAAATAATTTACAAAGCACAAATCTTTCTAATAATTTTAAAGAAAATCAAATCATTAGTAGTGACATTTTAGGGAAAATATTGTTACCGTCAGATTTAACTAATCAATTTATTACTTATTTAGATTATGATGAAAACTTTTCTATCGATGTGCAAGCTTCTCAATTTTCTCAATTACGAATTTCAATTACCGATAATAAATCCAGACTAATTCCTACAGCCGTTTCCCGAAATGGAAATGAACAATCTATAAATTATGCATTATCTTTAAAATTAAAAGAATATGTGAATTAAAATTATATTATATATATTATAGAAAAATGTCTTTACCGTATAGTCTTGCATTTGGACTTCAAAAACTAAGTGGATATAGTACTCAGTATTTTCGCCTTGAAACGACAAACTTGACCGAAGTAAATCCTTACGGTGTTATAACTTTGAATCTTCCAGTTAATGTTTTGTGTAATCTGAAAAGTTTAAGTATGCATTGTAAAGGTCGTGCTAACAATCCTGCCATAGCTTGTACGGACGCCGCAACCCAACCTGATTTAGTTATCACAATTTTGCCAAATGGAATCGAAAAATTGATTTCTCGTGTAGAAATTTACAGCGGTGGAATAGCTATTTCGAGTGGCATGAGTCAATATTCAACGGTATCAGCGGTTTTGGACAATCTTAAAACAACGTTGAATAAAGAAGTATCTTATCAAAGAGTTTTGAAAAATCAAGAAATAAATGTTAATACCGATAGTTATTATCAAGAAGAAAGACCATATATTTTGAATAATTTCCTACAATTTATAGGGGAATCTTCACCTGACTACCTAGATACTGCGTTACTTCCTAGTGTCCAAATTCGTTTCTTCATGCATGGTCCGGAAGTTCTTGGAGCGTACCAAAAGTCCTTAGGAGCCGGAAATGGATTTAATGAAACCGCGGCTGCCGAACTTGCTGCAAAAGCGACATGGAAATTGACTGATTTGCATTTTACAATTGAAACAATTACATTTTCAAATGGTGTTTACGATAGTGCTGTCGAAAGAAAACTAAAAGAAGACTCTTATATTGAGATGCCTTTCACTAATTATTTTACCTTTCAAGATACTCAAACGGAAATGACTAAATCGAATCGATTCTCTTTGTCGGCACAATCTTTGGATATGTTATACGCTGTTCAAAGGCCTTCAAATTACAGTTCTGTTAATAAAGGTTTGCATAAAATTGATAATAAAATAGGTGCTACTTTCGTTCCAAGTTATTTTAGATTTTATTCCGGAGACATTCAATCTTGGCAATATAATGTCAATTCAATTTATTATCCTAATTATCGTGCCACCCCTTTCGATGCTTTTAACTTGGTCACTATTGGTAAAGCTGATAATTATTCTGACGATTCAGGTTGTAAAGTTAATTCTTTAGAAAATTGGTACAACTCTTATTGGACTGCTATGCTTCGATTAAATATGCCTATGCCAGGTATGGGACCTCGTAATTGTAGTGGAATAGATACCCGGGGTTTGAATTCTTCATTCTTTCTTCAAACTCAAAAATCATCAACCGCAGACCCACTTCAAAAACCTTTGACGAATAACGAAACATTTATTATTGCACAATGTACAAGTATCATTCGTATTGGTATGGGAAGAATGATTGAAGTGGTTGTATAAAAACTAATTTAATTGTAATTATATATAATTATGGCTGAACAAGCGGGACAAATTTTTGCTTCAAACTTAGGAAATAAACCATTAGGAAAAGTCGATGTTAAATTACCAAATATGATGTTAAATTCAGGCTTTCGAAGTTCTTCGATGATGATTGTTCCATGTAAAACAATACAAGATTTGCGACCACCGGCAAGAGTTTCTAATGTAGACCCTATGTCAGGTTTCAAATCGTATACATTAGGACACGGTGATAAAATTACAAAACAAAATGCTATGTTTTCATTTCCCAATATTCATCCATTAAACAATAAACTGGCACCTTTGGCTCCGACATTCTTTGTGAAATAAAATTAAATTATAGGATATAGTATATAATGTCTTCATTCGGAAATGATTTTGTTTTAGATAAGAATATCAAAGTTAATGACGGTGTGTTTATTGGTGCTAAAGATAAAACAACAAGAACAACCTTTCAAATAATTGGAGCTGATATAAATATGAATATTGATGGAAGTCAAAGTGGTAACCCCGGAATTGTAAATTTGAATATGGCTGCAAAAGAAAATAAAATGAAAGTTAGATTTGAAGGTTTACCTATTGTAGCAACAACTAATGTTCCTCCGGTTGAAACTATTACACAAGTAAATGGATTATATGTATTCAAAGCGAATCTAGCTGATAAATTTGGAACTGTATATATGAAACTTGCTGAACCGTAAATTTAAAACTTGTGTTATGATATATAATGTCTTCATTTGGAAATAATGTAGTTGCAAGTACATTTAATGGTAAACAAACTCCATCTACAAATGTTCCTGACCCTTTAACAATTAATCAAATAAATGTAAATCAAATAGGTGATAATTCAAACCCTTGTCAAACAATTCATATGGCTTCAGATTTTTTATATCAAAATGATATTGATTTTATTGATAATTCTGATGTAAATAATCAAAGAGAATTCATGAAATTACAAACTGATGGTGATTTAAATTTGGTTAATAATATCAATTTTTATGATTTCATTTTAAACAATCCTGCAAGTAAATCAAAATTCTCTATAGGTTTGGATGAACTTGATAGTTCTTTTGAAATTAAATCTTTAGACCCTGTTCCTCAAACAAGATTGAAAATAGGAGACAACGGTATCAATGAATGGTCCTTTATGCAAACCACATTGAATGTAGAACCACTTGGAGCAGGTGTACTTTTAAATGATGGACCTCTAATTTTAAACACCGGTGATATTACTTTGAATTCTGGAAAATTTATTGGTGACGGTTCTTTGCTTCAAAACTTGCCTTCCGGGGCTAACCAAAATTTACAATCTGTTACCGACCAAGGAAGTACAACTACAACGAATGATATTTCTTTTACCGGAACTGGAAAACTTATAATAAATCAAGAAGAATGTGATGGAAATTTATTTAGAATTAAAGCGGGCACAGCGGGTAACGGGTTGGTCTCTATTGGCGAATCGACTCAAAATGATGGTTTTCCAAATGCAAACCGTTCGGTTTTGATAGGCAGAAATAGTGGGGCTTTTAATTGTTTGAACGATTCAATATGCATAGGCAGCGGAGCCGGCAACAATCAATGTAATGCTTTCGTTGTGAACGTTGGGGACGACGCAGGGCAAAGCTTTGCTTCCGTGAATTCAGTTAATATTGGCAAATTCGCTGGGGAATATTTGGCTGGCGAGAATTCTATTAATATTGGTGCTTTGAGCGGTCAAAATTCTTCACAAAGTGCTACGGCTATTGATAATACAATAATTTTGAACGCAAGCGGTCTTGAACTTAATGCTGGGGTAAATAATTCTTGTTATATTAGACCTATCCGAGCAAGTCCTGATGTTAGCTCTGAAAGTTTACAATTATATTATGATTCTGCATCAAATGAAGTTAGAACCGGTGCAATAAATTCTGGAAGTATTGGTTCATTAAGTCAAGTTTTGGCTGTCGGTAATTCTGGAAATAACATTAATTTAAGCGGAGATTTGGATTGTAGTGCTATACGACTTGTAAGTAGCATAGACTGGGCATATACAACCCCAACATCATCATTGACGACCTCAGGAATTCCTTTGACAGGTTTGACAAATGCATATACGGCAACATTACCCACAAGTCCGGTTCCTCATACCGGTGATGTATTTACTTTTGTAAATAATACCGGAGCTACAATAAATGCTGGAGATATCGTTCAATTTTCTGATGATTTTTCAGATGTAAATGGTGTAAAAATATATGCAGCTTCGGCAAGTCAATCTAATCAAAATTGTATGCCTATTGGAGTTTGTGTTCAAAATTCAACAACCGGAAATTCTTGTTTCGTTTGTACAAAAGGATTTACAACTTGTAAAGCTATTGATGGAAGTTATGTCAAAGGTCAAATGTTGGGTTGTGCACCGGGAGGGTCAGTCAATTCTTCACAAATCACTACAAATAATGTTGGAATTATCGGTGTATGTATGGAAAGTAAAGTTGTAACAATCTCGGGTTCAGGATTATTGGTTTGGATTAAACCTGATTTTAAATTGTGATTTAATATATATATATATATCAGATGTCTTCTTTTGGAAATGATATTGTTTGTAAAAATATACAATGTGATACGGTTAATGGAAATTCTCCTACTGGGGGGTCTACTAAGTGGCAAAACCTACCCGGTGGTAATGATATAGAAAGGACCGTTGGTGACGTATACGTAAACAATTTATACGGCAGAGACGTTTTGAATACTTCAATTATAAATTTTCGATATTTGAAAAATATTTTAAATAATGGAACTGCACAAATTGAATTGAAGGATGGAACTGATAATAGTGTTATAATCGTTACAGGCAGTGAACTGCAAGTAAATACAACTTCCGGTTTGTTAGTAAATGGAAATGCAAGAGTCAATGGAGAAATAAACAATACTACAAATAACAAAACTAACATTGATTTATTTGGAAATAAAACATCAGGTAATAGTTTCATAAGTTTAAATACCTCAGGTGTGGATTTATCGAGTGTTTCAACGATATATTTTATAAATTTTCAAACGAAACCTGATTCAGCTGTACCTAAATTTTTTAGTATCAATATGAAAGGTGATATAATAGGATGTAATGATATAGAATGCAATAATATTATAATTAATGCACAATTAGGTTCCAAGACAAATTTAGAATTACAAGGGCCAAAATCTGCTAATTCAACATTTATAGATTTGAATACATCACTGGTTGATGAAGCAGCAGTTGATTCAGTGTATGCTTTGCAGTTTCGAAAACGACCTGATATACCATCAAATGCATTTTTTAGAATTAATATGTTAGGTGATATCCGAGGTGCTAATTTAATAAAAGCTGATACTGTTCAAACTCCTTTCGCGGATATAAATATTTTGAAAGTAAATAAAGAATTGAATTATGAAGAAATTTCAAGAGTAACTACGCTTTCAGCACCCGGAAATGAAAATATACGAACCATTCAATTTCCTAATGATAGTTTCATTATTTACTTGGATTTTGCTACTATAGCTACTGATGGTACAGACGATATCAAGTTCAAGATAACACACGCCGATACTTCAATCCAACCAAAGATTGGTACGGAATATTTTTTAAGATGTTCAACGATAACGGTCAATACCACAAAAGCAAAAAGATTTACATTAAATTCAAGTGTAAATTATATTGAAGCTGATGACGAAGTTGAGTTAAGAATAACGGACATTTCCGGTGAACAATTTGCAAATAACACTTTACGTTTTGTATTGGAATTGATACGTATACCGTATTTTTAGTAATAAATTTCTTCGGTTTTTCAGGGGGACAAAAAACCTCAAAAAAATAAAATCCACTTAAAGAGTGTAACTCAATAGTGTAAACAAAGCAAGATGAATACATCACATGATATTCAAAATCTTGTAGACGAAGTTAAAACAAAATTATCGAGTGATGAGTATTTGAAATTTTGCAATTTACTCAAAGAAAGGCATGAAGAAGAATCTCAAAACATTCTTTGTGAATTGATATATGTCAAACCAAGGATTGTCAAAGTTGACCCCGAAAAAAATGAAGGTTGTTGTGATTTTTGGATGGATACCTCATTTACAAAAATATTAACAAAAATTACAAAGAAAGGTTATGAAGACATAAATAATGGAATAAATGAAAAAGGGTATCATAGACATTATTTGGATTCTAAACACAAGGACTCCCCTACACATATTAAAACTAAACAATTCTATGATTTAAATATTGAAAATGAAGATGAAAAAGAATATTCGGCATATGTTGAATGGGTAAATATCATATCTTTAAAAATGGTGAAATGATTTAAGAACAATTAACATATATCTTATTGAAACATTAATTAATTTACTTTTTATTTACTTTCAATTTTATCTTTATCTTTTTATTGTAGATTTTTTTATTTATTTTTTATTGTAGATTTTATATTTATTTTTTATCGTGCTCACATTTAATCACGTAATTTATTCACTATTTATTACGTAATTATTTCTTGTATTTATTATTTAGTTATTTTGTTTATATAAATGGTACGCTATAGTCGGTACACTAGTAGTCATTCACCCCACTCTATATCATTTAAAGTTTCACAATAATCAAACTCACCATCTTCATCATAGTATTCGGAAATGTCTTCAACACAATAACAACATTCACATTTAATTTCTTTAGTTTCGGGATTAGTAGTTAAGTACCGACTATAGCGTACCATTTATATAAACAAAATAACTAAATAATAAATACAAGAAATAATTACGTAATAAATTGAGAATAAATTACGTGATTAAATGTGTATACAATAAAAAATAAATAAAAAATCTACAATGAAAATAATAATAATAAATGTAAAATAAAAACAAAATATAAAAGATAAAGATTAAAACTTATAAGTAAATGAAAAGTAAATTAATTAAGTTCTCAATATATATACATGTTAATTGTTCTTAAATCATTTAATACCTTATAATTTAATACCTACGTTCTATTAACTCTAAAATTTCTTTACAATATTCATTATTCATTTCTTGACTAAACATTGTCATTTGAATATGATTATCTACATTACAAATTGTTATAATTATTACCATCATCACATATTTTGACTGTTAAATAATTGTAACAATCCTCACCAATTCTATTTTTTCTTGCTATATTTAAAGCAGGAATATGGGTACAATTTTCGTCCATATTTTCAAAAAATTCTTTTTGCATACATTTAATTCTATTTTTTAAGAGTTTTTCTTCTTTTATTTGTTTCAATTTTGTATCTTCAAATGACAACTTAATTTCTGAATAGAAAGAGCCATCAAAGTTTCTAAGTTCGATTACAAATTTCCATTCATCTTTATAGCTCCTTCTTATATTTACATCAATATAGTTATATATTTCTTCACCATGATATACTTTTCTCATAAAATTCAAAGCCGGAATTCTTTGACATTCGGAACCACCATCCAAATTTACTTCGTCACACAAATACAACTCCATTACATCTGAGCTAAATTGAAATTTCCAATTTTCTGAACGACATATTGGACATTCTACAACTCCATCACTTGTTTGACCTTTCATTTCATTCGAACACTCATCACATATTGTACCTTCGTTGCAAACTTGGCAAATAAAGTTGAATGTATCATAAGATTTGTGTTCAAAAGACTCAAGACAAATGCAACAATGTTTGTTGTCAATAGTATTCATCTTGCTTTGTTTACACTACTTAGTTACACTCTTTAAGTGGATTTTATTTTTTCGAGGTTTTTTGTCCCCCTGAAAAACCGAAGAAATTTACACAATTAAATTAAAAGGAAATCTTGCAGGTCCTCGATTGTTATTATTTGTTGGTAAATTTGCAATAGGTCGTGATGTCACTTGTGGTGATTGAATATTTGCAGATTTATTTAACTTTTTCTTTTTGGAATATTTTTTACGAGGTTTCGTGCCTTTTTTGGAATGATATTCTTTGGCACATTTTTTTAATGTTTCGTTCCATTCAGCACGAGTCATAAATGTGTATATATTAATATATATATTTTTATGGTTGATTAGCTCTACTTGCACGTTGTCCTCTTGTATACATTTGCGGACTTGCTTCTTCTTCTATAATTTCTACACCACTAATATCATCATCGTCATCATCATTATCATCGTCAGCCGAAGGTGTTCTATCCTTTTGACCTGAATTAAATAATGCCTGTCTTAAAAAAGGATTTATTGTCATTCTTTTTGATGGTCCAGATTCTCCTTGATTTATTGGAGTTGGTGACAAACTTTCTAAATATTTAACATCGTCATCATGTTCTGAAGCAGGTGATACATAACTTCTTGGAGTTTCTACATCAGATTCACTTAAATCAGCAAACCTTTGTAAATTGTCCGCTCTTGTATATTTTTCCGGAACAAAAACATTGACATCACTTCTTTTTAAATTTCGAATCAAATCAACTGAATTTATCAAAGGACTTTGGGAGATAGAAGTATAGAATTCATCACTATTTTGAGAAGGAGCGGTCATAGCATAATTGTTATAAGCTAATTTAGAGTATCCATGAAATATTGATTTATTAGATGCAGCATTTCTAAAGCCTAATTCATTTAAACAATATTGTTTGACGATATCATCAGTCAATATCTTTCTCATATATTTTATAATATTACATATATATTAATTGTTTCGTCTATTTTGTTGTCTATCCGCAGGATGAGGTGGTCTTAAAATTCTTCCATACCCCTACGGTCCTGGAAAACGTTAGTATGCTGCTAACGACATGCTAAACGCGTGCCATGGACATGCTATGACATGCTAACGCCAGATAGGTGTTAGCATGCGTGCTAACGGCATGCTAAAGCCCCATAGGTGTGTTAGCATGTCCATGCTAAAGGCATGCTAACGCCACTGCGCCTTAAGCATGTGTTCGCGCCAACTTGAGGGGTAGTGAGTGGTGAGGCATGTGGGGGTGCGTAGATCACCAGGAACATGTTATATGGTGATTAGAAGGGCAGGGGAAGGATATGCCACGGAGTATGATGCGATTCGGGTCAGGTGGTAAGCGAG
Source organism: Cymbomonas tetramitiformis (assembly GCA_001247695.2). NCBI lineage: Eukaryota > Viridiplantae > Chlorophyta > Pyramimonadophyceae > Pyramimonadales > Pyramimonadaceae > Cymbomonas > Cymbomonas tetramitiformis. The sequence continues at coordinate 16,670 of LGRX02006090.1, forward strand.
CGGAATTCCTCGGAAAGGTAGGGACGTTAGTATGTCGCTAGCATGTTCTTAGGACGCCGATAGCACGTCAGTGTTAGCATGTCATTATCACACATCAGACACTCTAAAGGCATGCTAACGCCACTGCGCCTTAAGCATGTGTTCGCGCCAACTTGAGGGGTAGTGAGTGGTGAGGCATGTGGGGGTGCGTAGATCACCAGGAACATGTTATATGGTGATTAGAAGGGCAGGGGAAGGATATGCCACGGAGTATGATGCGATTCGGGTCAGGTGGTAAGCGAGCGGAATTCCTCGGAAAGGTAGGGACGTTAGTATGTCGCTAGCATGTTCTTAGGACGCCGATAGCACGTCAGTGTTAGCATGTCATTATCACACATTTAACATTCTAATAATGTCATCCTATGCACTCAAAGAAGTCGGCCGTTGGGTCGAGAATAACGGCGGTCTCCATGCACGGATGTGGCACAATAACAACTTGTTGTTCTACTCGATTGGGTAATATGAATGGCTCCTTGTGCTCAAAGGCTGCTGGGTCAACGTGCGGGTTGAAGGTGTAGACCGTCCTAGTCAAATCATCCGGGCCGAGAATGGAGTTTCGTAGACGGTAGGCCTTGATCTGTTTCTCGGTCGGCTTTGCAAGCCAATCGCACTTGAGTAAGGTGTACAACTCTCCAGCAATCTCCACTCGCAGTATTTTGGTAATGCGGCCGTGCCTGCATTTCGCCAAGCCCACGATTGTGAAAACCACCATTGCTGGTCCAAATGCCCTTAATATGCGGTTAGAATGGTATCCTTGTGCTAATCACATTGACTGAAGTAATTTGCCGGTGCCCCTTGGAAGCCCGTGGACATACAATGATCAACCCAATCAAAGAGGTCGTAGAAAACGTGGACCATCGCAGCCAACGTCATGACCCCGTCCGTTGCCTCACATCGAAAAACCTTGCCCGCGAACCGCACCTCTATTATTAACCGATCCGCGCAAATGGTTGTATAGGAGGGCTCAGGCATCTGGTCCACCAAGTCGCCAACAAGTATCGATGCCCAAGGGTCATGGTAGGCTTTGCGATATTCCACGGTACATCCTCGCACAAGATTGCGAAGTCGATTGTCATACTGCTCGTCGTCGCCCTCTCTCAAAGACGCGGGAGGAGTGGTACCGTCGGTGCTGGAGTCGGAGTCGTCCTCTCTCAAGGACGGGGAAGGGGTGGTGTCGTCGGTGAGGTCGCCCATCGGCTCCGGGAGTGGCGAAGGCGAGGCGGGATGCAGGGAGTCGTGGCCGAGCCTGGAGATAGCACGCACTTATACTGCCGTTAGTATGCTACGGGCGTGCTAACAATATACTAACGCCCGGCGATAACATCACGAGTAGGGACGCACCTCGCCAATTTGGCATCGTTATGGCTCATGAAGAGGTCGGCGACCTGGGGCTCGGCATCGACCTCCATTATGGATGAAGAGTCAGATTCGCCCTCTCTCAAGGACGGGGACGGGGGAGGGGTGGTGTCGTCGTTGGGGTCGCCCATTGGCTCGGGGAGTGGCGAAGGCGAGGTGGGCAGCGGGAAGTCGTGGCCGAGCCTGGAGATAGCACGCACTTATTATGCCGTTGGTATGCTACAGGCGTGCTAGCAATATACTAACGCCCGGCGATAACATCACGGGTAGGGACGCACCTCGCCAATTTGGCATCGTTATGGCTCATGAAGAGGTCGGCGACCTGGGGCTCGGCATCGACCTCCATCATGGATGAAGAGTCAGTTCGAGGTGTTCGAGGTGACAACTTACACACATACTCGTAACAATCGTATCCTCGCACTCAGCAATGACAAGCGTATACGATGTCACCAATATCACCTCTCATATACGGGGGATTAATATCGGTCCAAGATTTCGTCCGTCCGTCCGTCCGTCCAAAAATTTGTCTTGGACCAAACATTCTTAACATTCTAAGATTTCGCAAAATAGGGCTCCCATACTTAAGCCCATACTTAAGGAGGGTAACGCGTCGGCCCGCGTCGACGCCTGCGTTTTCACATACTTAAGATTTTTTTTCTCTTCATACTTAAGGAATATACACCGACTCCCCCCTCCCCCCCTAACCAGGGACTCAGGGGGTATAACCCAGTCGTATGCGAGTGTCAAACGTGCGTCACAGAGACGAACCCAACGACAGAGCTTGACAATCGTATACGATTGTCAAAGGTGAGTCAGGCAGTAACCCTGTGATTTTTTGCATCGGCCCATGCCCTCCTTGGCAATATTTAAATCGCTTGAGGCCTTAGTAGTATACTACCGATTATAGCCTCCCTCCAAAATAAGTAACTATAAAATACAAGAAATAATTACGTAATAAATAGAGAATAAATTACGTGATTAAATGTAAGTTAAAAATAAAAAGATAAAGATAAAATTGAAAGTAAATAAAAAGTAAATTAATTAATGTTTCAATAAGATATATGTTTATTATTCTTAAATAATTTATCCAAATTCCCACCATATGTTTCCTTCATTTGTTTTCCAACCCATTTTCCCTATCTTCATTTTACCTTTACCTTTATGGTCTTGTAACCAATAATAAGCATTTAAAAAACATAAGCTTGGTAAAGAATATTTGTTCTTTTTTACTTGGGTTCTTAAACTAATTCCTTTTTCTTTATTTTCTTTTTCCATTTTTTTAATAATGTTCCAAACATCAATGCAAGCTTCTTTTAAGTCATCACCTTCATATGTCTCATAATATCTTGTCTTGTTTTTTATATTACGAAACATGAAAATGAAATCTTCATTGACTATTGGAGTTGGGTCATAAATAGAACCATCCTTACGTTCAATCCAACAATGTAAGTCTAATGTATTCATCTTGCTTTGTTTACCCTACTCAGTTACACTCTTTAAGTGGATTTTATTTTTTGAGGTTTTTTGTCCCCCTGAAAAAACCGAAGAATTCACACAATCAAACTGAAAGGAAATCTTGCAGGACCTCGATTATTATTTGTTGATAAATTTGTAATAGGTCGTGATGTCACTTGTGGTGATTGAATATTCGCAGATTTATTCGACATTTTCTTTTTGGAATATTTTTTACGAGGTTTTGTACCTTTTTTGGAATGATACGCTTTCGCACATCTCTTTAATGTTTCATTCCATTCAGCTCGCGTCATTTATATATTAATATATATTTTTTTATGGTTGATTAGCTCTACTTGCACGTTGTCCTCTTGTAAACATTTGCGGACTTGTTGCCGAGTGGACTTACTTCTACACCCATATATTCAACACCACTAGTATCATCATCATCATCATTTAAATTTGTAGGACTTAATGTAGGCAATACATTTTTTCGACCTGAATTAAATAATGCTTGTCTTACCAAAGGTCTTACTAAAATGTTTCTTTTTGATGGTCCAGATTCGCCTTGATTTATTGGAGTTCCTTTTTCCAAACTTTCTAAAAAGTTTTCTTCTTCTTCAAATTCAGATTCAGGTGATTGAGGAGTTCTTATTGGAGTTTCTTCGTTAGACTCACTCAAATCTGCAAATCTTTTTAAATTGTCAGCTCTTGTGAATCTTTCCGGAATAAAAACATTAGCATCACTTCTTTTTAAATTTTGAATCAAATCAACGGAATTTATCAAAGGACTTTGAGAAATAGAATTATAAAAATCAACGTTATTTTGAGACGGACCTGTCATAGCATAATTATTAGATGCTAACTTAGAGTATCCATTAAATATTGATTTATTCGATGCAGCATTTCTAAAGCCTAATTCATTTAGACAATATTGTTTGACGACATCATCAGTCAATATCTTTCTCATATATTTTATAATATTACATAGATATTAATTGTTTCGTCTATTTTGTTGTCTATCCGCAGGATGAGGTGCTCTTAAAATTCTACCATATCGTCGGAGTTGACCAAGTGCCTTACATTGTACTTTATTTCCGAACGAACGACCTGAGGGTGCAGGGTCACGATAGCCACAATAAATTCTATTATTCAGCCTTCGTTGAGCTTGTGTTTGATTTGCTCTTACCATGAGAATATATTATACAATTAATAAAAATTATCGTAAATCAATTTCTGTTTCATTATCTTTATTATTTTTATTTTGACTTCTTGTCCTTTTAGATATACGATTAGAAGATGAGACACCTTCTTTCTTAAGAGTTCTTTCTTTTTTATTTTGTTTAGAAACTAATTCAGAAACTGTAGGTTCATCAGTGGATTTCTTGTTATTAGAAGTGCTACCTTTGACTTCCAATAATTCTCGTGGTTTATATCGACGTGCCAAAGTTTCTTTACCGTCTTCGATAATATAACTCAATCCTTTCATAGATTTTACTTTATATATTTTTGTCGACCATCGTTGAGATTCTTTATCAAACGTTTTAGTTTTGATTTTAATCCTAACTTTATCACCCGGTTTTATATCAATTTTCTCAAGAAGCTTAGTTAATCTATTCCTTTTCAATAAAATATTTCTTATGGTCTTTGTTAAGTTCATATTATCAGGAGTTGATTTATCAATATTTGCACTATTTTGTGTACTATTATAATTTCTAACAACTGAATTTAAATAATCAATCCAGTTTACCGTGTCTTTACTTTCTTCAATTTTTTTCAATTTCAATTTTAATGTCCTATTGAATCGTTCTATCATACCCATAGTAGAATGGTCTTCAGGCTCATTTAGATAATGTTCGATGTTATTGTCTTCCAATAATCTTTTCATAGCATTGTTGGTAAACTCGGAACCATTGTCCGTTGTTAACACATTCATTTTTGAATCTTTTATTAATTTTTTAAAAACCGGTATCATGCCCTCAGCACTTTCAATGTTTTTATTATTCTTATCTTTGACCGTTTTTGATTTTAATGGATATGCATAAGCCTTTCTTGTATTTACATTAATAGCCGTTAAAATTACCGAGAAGCCTCTATTTTGTCGTTTGTATTTCGGAATGAATGCCAAATCAGCCTGAATATAATTCTTATTAGGGTCTTTACCATAAATAGGAAATAACTCTTTTCTATTGATTTTCTTTTTCTGAGAAAATGTTTGATTGACTTCAGTTTTTTCAATAGCTTCCTTGACTTGTTTTTGGGTGACTTTATAGCCAAGAGATTTTAATTTGGTCGTAAAAGGTGATACAGCACTTAATCCAATTTCCGGGTCTAAATAAAAGTCTTGTATTTGTTTTTCAGTGATTGACTTACTCATTATTATAAAGGAATATCTTTATGTCCCCAAGGTAGAATATTATATGTGCCCCACTGAATATATCCTTTATCATAATTTAATGAAAATGATTTTGTTTCGCTTCTTGTTTCTATACCAAGAGCTGCATAATGTTTGTTTTCATCAGTTTTTCTTGGTTTTCTAAGAACATCATATTTCAATTCTACAATTTTTTTGTGATTGTATAAAATGATATCTTTGATTTCTTCATGATTAATGCTTTGAGAATTTTCATAATTCAACGGAAAACCTTTTACCTTTGTCATCGTTGTTTTATCATCAAATTTTAAAGAATATGATTTAGGAGCTGTTGCTACAAATTCAATACATGTCTTGTTTTCTAACTCGTCCGTTAGTTCTCCAAGATAATCACCAAGCTGTTCTTTGAAGATGTGATTGTTTGTTTCATTTTCAATGTATATTACTGAGTCGGTATCGTGGTAGAGAACATTGTCAAATCCTACATCGTCCATTAAATTGTACAATTTAATTCTTGCATAGGCAGTTGTGAAAACTCCAATAACTTCATTTACGGTACAGTTTGTTTCACTATATTCACTCAACACATTGAATCCTACTTGATATTTAACATCACCATTTTTATTCTTTATTGCTTGAATAATTACATTATCGTTCCTTGAATCTGATAGTATATCATATACCTCAGCACTATTCATAAATTTATTTTGTCTTTTATTTGGCTTTAAACAATATCTTCCCCACAGATTGTTAAGAAATAATTTTGCAATAGTTCTTAGTCCTTCATTTTTATATATGCTTTCTTTTTGTAACATTATTCCTTCTTTCTCAAAATATTTTATGATGTACAAATCTTTATCTTCATCAGATTTGACCCACTCGGGATATCCACTCGCCTCTTGTTTAATTCTTAAAAATGTATTAATAAAGCTTTCAAAAATAATATATGACGTATTTTCCCAGTGAACAATCTGATGTATTTTTTCAATTTTGTATCCTTTTTTCAAAGCTAATTTCACTTCTTCGGTGCACCAAGTTCCAGTCATTTTTGTCAATGGAAATGTCAATTTTTCCATACCGGACTGTCCCAAGGTCCTTAATGGTAGTACTGCCATTCCCAAATCATTTGGTGGAATTATTGTGCATTTTATTACTCCAAAGAATTGTTCAATATTCGTGAATCCTTTTAATTGAATTTCTTGATATATTTTTGTAGGATGTCCTAATGGAAATTTACAATATTTTAACACCCATGGATACAAACTTGTAAAATCTACATATCTGATTGTTTCACCTTCTTTACATTTATGATATAATTTTTTAGGGTCAGTTCTTCCTCCAAATAATGCATTTCTTAACACAATAGGTTCTATATAAGTGTTTACAAAATCTATAACATTTTTGTCACTTTTTTGTAATTCTTTAAAATCACTTTCCCACATGATTTCGACGTTGTATCCAAGGCTCTTAATTTTTTCTAATCTTTCATTTGTTTCTTTGTGCAGTTGATAAAATGTTTTACCTGTGGCATGATTCTTTCTAAACATGTTCCTATTATTTGTCTTAGGATTACCATGCCAATAATCTCCAAGAAATTCATATATAGTATTTGTCGCAGGGTCATAACCATCGACATACTTGTGTCTTTCATTGTTTCCAAAATGGAAATGAGGAATTTTGTATTCTTTGATTAAATTATCAATCTTATTTGTATATTTTACATATTCCAACCAAATGTCTCCTATTCTTGATTGTTGTTTTCCATTGACACTATTTAAAATAGCTATAGAATTTTCCGGCATATGCAAAAACCTATGAATTGTTTGTGTTAATGATGCAATCGTTAGATAAGCCGTAGGGTCAATTTGTTTATTTGTTAACTCCAAAATTAATTCTCTATATTTCATCCATCCTAATCGTAAAATTCTAACATCACTTTGACAATATTCTAATATTTCTTTTTCCATTACAAAATAGTACTTTTTGTTTATCATTTGTGAATACCAATCCAGAAATTTTGTTCTTGCGTCACCTTTCATTTGATTATATCCATAGTACATTTTGTCCGGTATTGAACCCTCGTATGATTTATTTTCAGGGGTATTAAACTTGTGAGGAAAATAACCCTTCTTTTCACCTTTCAAATCAAAGATTTTTGAAAATTTGCTTAGTGGATTTGTTAAATGTAAATAACTATCCATTAGTGTAACGTTTTGGTATTTTAGATACATTATTTTACCACCGTTTTGAACCGTCTCAGGAATTTCATCCATTGTTGTCATTATATATTCTATAATAAGTACATAATCATACTTGCTTCCATTATGAGCTATGAAAGTAAATCCTTTATGTTTATTAGCAAATAGAAATTTGCAGGCTTCTTCAATGTTGTTGTGAATAAATGATTGTCCGTTTGAATATTGTGTCACACTCAGATTCACTTCATGCTTTGATTCATTGTATGCTTCAAAATCGAAAAATCCTATTTTATTTTCATCAATAATATCTTTTGGTTCTTTTTGTGTGATGTAACATTGATGCTCTCTCATGTCACAATATAATTTACAATTTGGACAAAATTCATGTCCACAAATATGTTCTTGTTCTTTTCTTATGTCGTAAACCTTTTTACATTCACCTTTACATTTATGAAAATGTTGACAAGCTGTGCCTTTTTTGTGTAAATCATAACATTTCTGATTTGGAAATTTTATATTACAATCTTCACAGTGTATGGCTTTCTCCCACTCAATAAATGGTTTGGTCCCCTTTTTAGAAAAGTCACACAATTTACTTTTACATTTAAAACACCTTGGTCGGTCGGCTATTCCATAAAATGCTTCGATTTTCGTTATTGGTTCGTAGTGTCCAATACTTGAACTTAAATGATAGTAAACAAAATTCCATTCAGGTCTGTCGGGTAAACCTTCTTTACTTGGTGGATACATTATTGTACAACCCAAATCAGTCATTCCATGAATTGTAATATTTCTATTGAATTTTTCTTCAAAGACATGAATGTCATCAAATCCTATACCGTCTTCGGAATCAAATCCTAATTCTTTCATTAAACTTGTTGCTTCTCGTGTTAAACGATTTTTATGATTGTTGCAAATGTTATTGTAGACTTTGTAAGTTATTTCTTCATTGTCTTTTTTATCTTTGTAATCCATAATAATACAAGATTTGGCAAAACATTGTTCATCCTTAACGGTAATACAACTTTTCTTTTGTTTCAATTCTTCCACAGATTTTGGCACCGACAATGGTTGACCTTTTCCATTAATTTCTTTAAAATTTAATAAAGAAATTGTGATGAAATTCACAGCCCCTCTATCATCTCCGGACTGAATCATTCCTTCTAATTTTTTGTAAAATTCGATTTCATTTTTTGCACTTAAAAATTCCGAAGAACCATCTTGAAAGTTTACACCAAATTGAAAGTGTTTTACATCTTCCGAAGCTTGGTCAATTTTTTTATTAATCAAATTCATCCAATAATTCAAAGGTTTACTAAGAAACCTATTAAATTTGATTCTCATACTTACTCCGGAATTTCCACCCTTATCTACAAAATCTTTTGTAACGTCTTTATCCGTGAATTGTTCTTCATATTCTTGTCGAGAAAACAAATCAAGGTCTTTGATTTTTTCATTTTCGGCTTCAAATTTCTTTAATTCTGATTGTATTTTTTGTTGTTTATTTTGTTTGGTAAATTCTTTATCTATTTTCTTATTTTCAATTTGATTTATCTTACTCCATTGTTCCTTTGTTAATTGTCTTGAACTTGATGCTTTTAAATTTCCGTCCCTATGGTCTTTGAGCTTTTTAAGATTAGTTTTCTTTGCTTTTGTCAATGGAGCTTTGCCTTTATCATCTTTATCGTCTTTATCATTAGACTTTTTCGGAGGCATTATTATTATACAATATATTTCTTATTACTGAATTGTAACGTATTCTTTAGGTGGTTTTTGTTACGTTTAACCTTTCCAAAAATTTATTCTGAATTTCCATGTATTTTTCAAAGTCTTTAGGATTTTCTTTGATTTTATTAAAGCAAATTTCAACAATTTTCACTTTATCAATTCCATGCTTTTCCATGGTTGCAATACCGACATTTTTATTCTTCAAAATTCGGTCTAAGGTTAGATTCTTTTGTAACAATGGTTTGTTAGCCTCATAATATTTTCCTTTGTCTCTTCTATTCATGTCTAAAGGCTTTTTATAATATATCTTTCCATTCTTTGAAGTAACTTTCGTATACTTAGGAGATTGTGTATTGATTTCACTCATTGTTATAATATAGAACTTATAAACTTTAAATGGATTCTAACACATTTTTATCAACACTCATTTCTTTTGAATTCATTATATCTCTTTCACATTTAATACAAAGACAATCTAGTTGTTTACATCGAGACCTTCGCATATTATACCCAATAGCATGAATCAAAGCAACAATTATTGTACCAAACTGAAACACATCACATGTATTTATTTCAAACATTGTTTTATATATTATTGTTTATTATTTTGAATGTTTTTCTAGTGTGATTAAACAAAATAAGGCATGTGTAAAATTGGGTCAGGATTTATTTTTCTATGGTCGTATGTTTTAAACCAAATGACCGAATATCTAACACCATCAAAATCATTATATACAACTTCATGTGGAAGTCTTCCATCGACTTTTAATATTTTATGACCATAATCAAAGTCCCCTATAATATTATCTTTTTCATCGTAGCATCGTAAGGCAGCTCCCTTATAATTTCCAAGTCCTAAACAATATTGAGGACTAATGTCATGACTATCTACATGTTTTCGTACATAGTGTTGTGTTGAACTCATTTTTGAAAAATTTACTACATATTCACCCATACTAAAATCTTTATCAATTATAGATATTAGTTCTTTAGCACATTTCCATATTTCTTTTTTCCATTTAGGAAGTTTTCTATCTTCAATTGGTGTCAAACAAACACCAACGCCTTTTCGCATATTATGAGGTGTTTTATGGCCACCTCCACCCAAAGCACCCGTTGTGTTACCTAACAAAAATGCCCAATCTAAATTAAAACGTGTTCTTTTAGTTTTATCTCGATATTGTTTGTCAAGCTTAACATTGTTTAAAAGAGATTCTAATTGATTTGACAATGGTTTAATGTGGTTATTGTCACTTATCTTTTCAACTTTATTTTTAGATAAATTTATAGATGTAGAAATTATTTCCCAACATTGAAAATGAGTTTTGTTGTTAAAATCATAATGAAAGAATGTACCATGGCACGATTTGAAATATCCATTTTTAGTTAGTGACCATGTTTCCCACGTTGACTTATTACAAGACCAATAAACATGTTTGCAATTTTCATGAGCACTTAGATATGTATTTTCTTGTACATTACATATAAATACATTTTCATTTTCAATAAATACTTTAAGTTCATATGGAGTATTCATCATTTGAAAGTTGTAAGATTCCATGGTAATTATTTATGTAGTTCTAACTTTTGTATACCACACGTGTTAACGGTCTTTAAGTGGTTTTTTACATATACATCATTAGAATCATTAGAAGAGATTAGTAATTATTAGAAAATTATTTTCTTATGTATTCTAATATGGGTTTTAAGAAAGGCGAAAAAATTACGGACGAAGCTACCTTAGAACGATTAAAAGTGGCACGACTAAAAGCTTTGGAAACGAGAAAAAGAAATTCTGAAGCCAAAAAAGATATCAAACTTGCCAAAGAATTAGAAAATAAGAAAGAATTAGAGGCTGCACAAAATAAAATTAAATCATCGATAAAAGAGGAAAAAATTACTATAGAAACAGAGAATAAATCTGAACCAGAAGATATCGAAAAGAAATATGTAAAAAAATCAAAAAAGAAACCCGTAATTGTTGTGGAATCTGATAGTGAAAGTAGTTCAAGTGACGATGAACATCAACCTCAAGTGATTATTAAAAAATCAAAAAAGAAAGACAAAGTTGCAAAAACCGAAGAAAAGCTAAACGCGGTCCCTCCGACTTATCATGACGTTTTGAATTCGGACCCTCATTTTAATAAGACATTCAAATCATTGTTTCCGGAATTCTAAAAGAATATTTGTATCATTTATCTTTCCAATAATCTTTCATTATAACATGTTTTAGATTGTTTCTTTTATTTTTTCAGGAATAATAAATTCATCAAATCGTTTTCGAAACATCGATGGATGATTGTCTTTCTTATGTAAATCGATTAACAAAAATTAGTGTGGTTCATTTGTGCAATAATTATAGCAATCATAAAATGATTTTTCATCGATTTCTCCGGAACATGATTCAAATATTTCTTGTAATTCTTTTTTGTCTTTTATTTTAAATACTCCTAAAGAAGTTGCATTGTTTTTTACCGCTCTTGGACAGCCTCCAAACTGAGATTTAAAATTTTGAATAGCAATAAAACAACTTATTCCTAAAGCACCACCGGTTTCAAAATCAGCTATATGTCGATGTCTTGTGATAAAATTTAGAAATTTAGGAGTTCGAAACAAATTCGTTGATTGACAATCATCGACAAACACAGCCAATATGGGACGTTCACCATTATATTTATGTACGGGCTTTTCGAAACCGTCAGATGTTAAAAATTCTAACAATAATTCTGGGTCGATATCATCAATAAAGATATTTCTATTATTTAATTTATCCATCAATAAATTCCATTTTTTCAAGTCTTCATGATATTTTAGATATATATCTCTTTCTTCTTCCGCTTTTTGAATAATATCATTGATAACATTTGCACCATCGTCGGGTTCATACACATCTTCGGAGTCGATATCTAATGATTTCATTAATTTTTTGTTTGAATTAAATGTAGGACTTATAACAAATATTCGATGTAATGACCCTTCTTTTTTCAACATTTTCAAATAATTAGTCACCGCAACTGATTTACCACTGCCTCTTTTCCCTATAAAAATTGAATTTTGGTGAGCCTTTAGCATGTTCGGTGAGGTTTTAATATTAAAAGCACTTCCATTCGGTACTTCTATATTCATATCTTTTATCTTTACAATTTTCATATATATATAGTCTATTTTATTATTTCTTTTTTGAAAACTAAAATAATGATAAGTTTACACAATGATGATTGTTTTAACATTTTGCCAAATATTCCAAGAAATTCAATAGATTTATTTATTTGTGATTTACCATATGGTCAAACAAATTGTTCTTGGGATAAAATTCCTTTCGATTTAGATAAATTATGGATTGAATTGAAGAGAATAGGTAAAAGACATTCAGCCTATATATTTACTACAACGAGCAAATTTGGACATTCCATTATTGAAAGTAATAAGAAGATGTTTCGGTATGATATTGTATATGAGAAAACAATGTCATTAGGCTTCTACCATGCAAATCAAATGCCTTTGAGAAGTCATGAAATGATATATGTCTTTTACAAACATTTACCGACATATAATCCAATAATGATTGAAGGTCATAAGCCTTATATACGACAAGGTCAAGGTCCTCGGACTGAATTATACACTCATTATACCGATAGAACACCAACCATTTGTAAAGATGGAAAAAGGTATCCAAGAAGTGTTATCAAATTTTCAAATGGAAATTACAAAAGCAAACACCCTTGTAGTAAACCATACAATTTATTTGAATGGATTATTAAATCTTACTCAAATCCTTATGACAATGTATTGGATTGTTGTATGGGTGTTGGAAATTCCGGGTTAGCATGTAAGAATCTTAAAAGAAACTATATAGGTATTGAAATCGATAAAAAATACTTTGAAATAGCTAAAGAAAACATCGAAAATTCAGGTTAATTTAAATAGAATATATATGTACATTTTCTGAATTGTACTTTTTTAGAATAATTGTCTTAAATAAAACCATTTTGGGAAAAATCCAGGATTTTTGTTTTTGTGAGTAAATACATTAAAATAAATATTGAAAAATGCCTTAAAAGTCATAATAAATTCAATATTACTCAAGGAAATTTTTTTCTTAAAATTTTGATGACATATTTGAGTTTTTGACGAGATTTTACGTTTAAGGTTAATTTTTGATAAATCTTTTGAAAAAACTTTTTTTAAAAAGTCCACTATCGTAGAAGAAAATAACAAATATTTGTAACTTAAATTTTGACAATTCTGTTTCGATTTCCACAAATCTGACTTAAGAAATGAATTCCTTGCGAAATTCTACGTATTAACGTATTTTTTATCACTATTCTACTTTACTGTTGGTATAACGCTATTACTACGACAATTCTTTGCTTATTTACTTTTTCTACGCTTCGCGTACCCCCCTTTAAAGACACTTGACAAACACTTGACAGACACTTGACAGACACATGACAGACACATGACCGACACATGACAATCATATGAGAAACTTTTATTTTCCAATTATCTCTATATATTAATATTGAAACGTGACGTTCTCATTAATCTTTAATACGGTTGTCAAGCGTTTGTCAAGCGTCTGTCATGTGTCTGTCATGTGTCGGGTATGTGTCGCTCGAAAGGAGTACGAGAAGCGTTCAGTAAGCAGACACGAAGCTTACACGCAACACAAGTATCGACGAAGAGAAGCAAACTTACCGCCGACTTTCCTTACTACACAGTCACAACAAGTAAGTATCCATGGCCCAGTTTATTGTTGACGTTCCCATTAATACCAAAAATACCATACCTTACGACGTAACTAGTCAGGTTCCGCCGCAAAAACCTGCAAGTTTTTGTGCAAGAGGATCTGGGAGTCCTTGTCCGGCAATTAATGTAGAGTTATTTCATAGCACTCCGGGATTGTCGTTTGAAAAGTATATGTGTGGCTCTTCGTGTCTTAACGGTGCTTGTACGAAAGGAAACGATTCGTGTTTTTCGCAACTACACAAGTACACGTGTGTAGAAGATCTTTATTCTTACTTTGCAGACTTAGTAGAAAACCGAAAAAATCCGTCACAATTGCAAGAAATATCGTTGGGTTTTGCTCAGACACACTTTACCAACTTTGCGAAAGTTCAATCGCAACAGAAACATCGGTCCCAAGCGTCTACTATAAACAGGTTGCAGGGTGCAATTACGGATGCTGTCGCAAGCGAGCATAACACCCAACGCGAATTCGAACGTTTGCAACTGCAGTTTGCACAAGCTGTTACTGTGGGTTCGCAAGTTGTCGCATCATCCCAGTCTCGTTCACTATTTTCTGCCCCAACGACAACTGTCGTCACAAGTCTTAATTGTTTGTCGCCTGGTGATACATCGCAACCTACTCATGTCACTACTATTTCCAAGAATAATGCAGGATCTAGTTACAAAGAAGACAATACCGATGAGGAAGTTGCCGCATGTTTGAAAGAGGCTGAGGAAACGTTGGGAGTTTGACTTTGTCGCAGTGCCACCCAGACTTGCGGAGAGGGTTGAGAAGTTAGAAAATGAATATATGGATGAAGCCTCTGTGTGGGGCGTGCTTAAAGGATACGTAAACCACGCGTGGGATACGCATGGCCAAGACTGGCCTGACCAGGTAATTGGTAAAATAGAAAACTTGGAAAAAACTGTAGGCAAATTGGAAGAAGGATTTCAGTTTGCAGCTACTAACATTGCAGCAACCAACTCCGATATTAAAACACTGCAAGAAACTGTAGACTCTACAACTGAGATCGAGACTCGCCTTGAAACAATGGGTGCTCAAATTGCTGCAACAACGGATGCTCAGATTGCCGCAACTAACAGCAAGGTTGAAAATTTGCAAAAGTTTGCCACCATAGCTCATGAAAATATTACCCAAGGTAAGGAACAATTGGCTAAACTTGAGAAAACACTCAAGCTGCAG
The DNA here is from genome assembly GCA_001247695.2 of Cymbomonas tetramitiformis. NCBI lineage: Eukaryota > Viridiplantae > Chlorophyta > Pyramimonadophyceae > Pyramimonadales > Pyramimonadaceae > Cymbomonas > Cymbomonas tetramitiformis. The sequence continues at coordinate 31,749 of LGRX02006090.1, forward strand.
AACACAGCCTTAGAATTGCTCCCAAAAGTGTCACTTGTGAAAGCACTATCACAAAGGCTTGATAAGATTGAACAGCAACTTGAGAGTCACTCACAGATTGAACAGGAACTTGGCCGTCTGAAAGGTAGAAACGAGATCCTTGAAAGAGAGCTCAAATTGGCTGAACAAACCAACAAACTACTCTCTACTCAGCTTGAGAGTCAGCAAGACCAAGTGTAAGTCGCATCTTGACATACCTACCATACTTTTCATGCCTACCATATTTACGCATAGATAGCACACATAGTAGTGAGGTGCATCTTGTAAAACATGAACATATTACATAAGCATACAAAGTGAGATGCCATAAGTACACATTCAATAAGATACATTACCACAATAGTTTGTCAGCATAATAACTGTTTGTTCATGTCTTATTTCTGTATTTGTTGTGTCTTAACTTATATAATCTTCTTCTTTTGTTTGCGAATTGAATACCTTTTGATTTAATATAAGATGGATAATCCATCATACCGCACGCACCGACACTTGCTATTTTCTTATTACTTTTCTTATCAAACACATCAACCTTCTTATCTTTATTTGTTGATATCTTAACATATACATTTAGTTTATTTGCTTTATCTTTGGTGTATTGTGATATTGAATACTTACAAGTCATTATAGTATATGCTATAATATATATATGGAAATACATAATAAACCACTATGCTCACCGTTGTTCATTCAAAATGATTTTTGTAAAGACAAAGTTTATAATGCATCAAATAACATATTTAATTTTCAAAATACCGATAATACTTATATAGTTCCGAAGGCTAATAAAAGATATAAACTAAATGACATTAATAATAAACAATATAGAGTTCAATTGAATAACTTATTCAAACAATTAGGTGACTTACAACCGTCACAAATTCAACAATCATTTTCCAATAGTCTTAGGGAAAAAGCATATCATGTCGGAATATCTTCTTATCTCGGTTCAAGAAATTATCAATCTGATTTGTTATTTCCGGGCGGTTATGAACATAACACCTATGTGACCGCTCAAAGACAATTGAATAAAGATATTCTCAACAATCGATTCAATATAGACCCGGAGCTTTCAAATTATGACGCCGTAGTACTCAATAATGGAAATAATCAGATACATATTGCATATCACGGTGCGTCGTCAAATCCATCCTACTTAAATGAAGATAAAGCGGACATATTTTCGGTAATCGAAGGAAAACATGAAACAAGAGATTCATTTCGTAGAGCCGAAAAAGTATATTTAGACACAATTAAAAAGTATCCGAATCATGATATTGAATTATTGGGAACAAGTCTTGGCGGTGCGAAATCTATCCATGTCGGTGAAAAATTCAATGTTAAATCGACGACGTTCAATCCTTTTTTATCACATATACATACTCCTAAAGTTAATGGAAATGCACCACAAAATATTCATCGAGTTGTAACTGATTGGGCCACTGCGGGAGCTTTGAAAATACCATCAAATTCAAATAGAAAATTGTTTCATTACTTCGAAAATAAGAATCCTTATGACCTATTTAGACAACCATATCAATATATAACTTCGCCTCATAATTTAAAACAATTCTTTCAATTACCAAAGAATAACAAAGTAAATAAAGTTAATTTATTGAAATCGACATTAAATACTATAGGGACCGGACTTGATGTATTGATGTTTGGAAATGCTTTGAACGATGCAAAAAATATGTCATTAAATAATGTTGAAATAGATGAATTTAGCAATCAAATTTCCGAAGATTTAAATCCATTAGGACTTTTAGGAGTGAATTTCGATATTGATAAAAATTACTTGCATGAC
>LGRX02006091.1:0-18884 GCA_001247695.2 Cymbomonas tetramitiformis
CTCGTGATCGGAGAAACGCCCTACCCCTGGCTCGTGATCGGAGAAACGCCCGGCACCTTGCCCGTGATCGGAGAAAAGCCTGGCACCTTGCCCGTGATCGGAGGGAAGTCCTGCCCCTTATTGGTCATCGGAGTGAGATTGGTCATCGGATGCATTTGAGGTGCAGCGAGAGGGAGTACCAGGACGATGGCGGAGCCGGGATTGGGGGGGTGGTAGATGTGTTGCACAGCTCTGTTGAAGCGCCTCTTCACCCTCTGTCGCAGGTACGCAGACTCGGAGAAACCCCCTACCAGGTACATCACTTTTGCCTGCGTATTGGTCCTCCGTTCGATCTCCTGCACGTGGAATCACATACTGCCGTCACCGTTTCCACTGGGGCTCTTCTCAACTGCTGTGAAAAAATACGCTGGCGCAATGCCAAGCTGCGGCATAGCAGTTGACACATCTGTTTTCTGACCATGAGGCCCTGAGACCCTGAGGCGCGCCCCTTTCCTCGGATGGCGCATCACTCCTTCGGCTTCCACCCAGCCTCTGCCCACGAGGCTTAGATCGGAAAACTACCAACCCTTCATCTACGACCTGTGAGCGTATGTCGACCGATACAGCGGTGCAGGGTGTGGCCCGTGCGAGTGACGCGAGAAGCTGCCTACTTGTGCATGACCCAGCCTTACGGCTTCCACCGAGGCTCTGCACAGGGTCACTCCCATTCCACCTTGGGCGCATGACAAGGCATACGCGCCCTTATCAGTGGCCGGCTTAGTGGTCGGTGATGGGCAGTGGGGGGGAAGGATGCACGTTGAGTTGGTCCTGTATTAGTGACAGTATCTGGTCCACCACAGGATCGAATATGAACTTCATGGATTCGACAGAGATTCTAAAGCCGTCCAATTCATCCGCCTGCTGTGTTTCCCCCTGCCGCCACAATCCCTCTCCTCGCCCCATCTCACTCGGTGAGATGTCCTGTATAGCTGCAACTCGTAGTACAGGCACACGCGCGTTTGAACACGTGGCGGTCCACCTGGCAGCCATAGCTGCGCCGCTCCCTCTGCCTCACCATCTGCACAGCACCGGCCGAACAACTGTCTGATTTCCCGCCACGTCATCCCTTGCAGGAGCAATTTCAGGGAGCATCGCCGATCAACAACCAGACAGCCATTCAGTCGAATCGCGCCGTCTGCTCGAAGCAGCCCACCTTGAGCCTCCCCATGCTCAGAAGCCCCCAAATTTATAGCAAATGAAGGACGGGGAGCCTGACGGTCTCGGGCACCCCCATTCCCCCGAGGCCCCCTAAATGGTATGCCTGACAGCCTCCCCCCACTTGACCCTGCGTGCCCAGCGATAGCACGCCTGAATGTCTCCTACACCTTCCATCCAAAACACCTTTCCTCCAGGAAAGATCCAAATGATCTCCTCCCAACCCCCTCCACTCCCCCCGATAGCAGGCCTGAATGTCTCCTACACCTTCCATCAAACACCTTTCCTCCAGGAAAGATCCCAAATCTCCCAACCCCCTCCACTCCCCCCGATAGCAGGCCTGAATGTCTCCTACCTTCCATCAAAACACCTTTCCTCCAGGAAAGATCCAAATGATCTCCTCCCAACCCCCTCCCTCCCCCCATAGCAGGCCTGAATGTCTCCTACACTATCAAAACAACTTTCCTCCAGGAAAGATCCAAATGATCTCCCTCCCAACCCCCTCCCTCCCCCCGCCCCGATAGCACGCCGGCTGTCTCTCACCCCCGGATGGCGCCCGCAGCCCCCTACGCCCCTCGTGCGCGGTCGAAGAGAACTTCGACCGCGCAAGGGCAAGTTTGACGGACTCCTACGACCCCCCCTCTCGAGGGCCTAATGATTTCCTGAGCCCCCACCAATGGTGCGCCTAAGAAGAATCTTCTTCCCCCACGACGTGCCCCAAATTCTCACCCGCTCCCGCAGCTCCTGTTCCCAGATGTTCTCGAGATTCGAGGGGAGGTCCAAGAGCAGGTCGCGCGTCCCGTCGAAGTTCTTCTTGCCGGCCTCCCAGTGCATCATGATGCGTCCCTGCATCTTCGATCCCTGCGGGTGGGTCCTCAGGAGGTCCTTGGCGCCATGGATTGTGCTCTGTGCCAAATCTCGCCCCCCGCGCTCGCACCCCTCGGTTGGGCTCCATGGCGGTTCTGCCGGCACTCTCCTTGCGCGCATTCCGACGGAGTAACGCGTGCAGGAGCGCTGATTGCTGCGTCACCCGCACGTGACTCGCAGCACGAGACAAGCTGACGCAATATCCAAGGGGATAGGGCAGTTACAAGAGGCACAGATGATTTTGAAAGGGAGAAGGGAACCGCCGGGGGACCTGCAGGTGCTTCACGAAGCGGTCATCCACAGATGTCCCTGCATTCGGAAGTGTGCCCATCCTCGTCAATACATGCGGCCGGAAATACCTCCCTCCACGTCACGGCCTGGAAACAGAGGAGCAGGGCACGCTGAAGTCCAACAGACTTGGGCTGACTCTCGCGGCGAGACCGGGACGTGGCTGAGCGTTACAATTCGCCGCACAGGGAAGGCCCGTAGTCGCAGTAGCTGAGTGCGCTCGTCGCAACCAGCGCTCGTCACTTAAAGACAGCGGCACACAAGCAGAGGCAGCGGAGACTGTGGCGTGCGCTGGATGGCTGATCTGAGGGTTGCCGGACCTCCGCACATCGCTCCGCTGCCCTGAGTAATCTCGCGGAAGCTCTTCGCATCTTCGCTGTCTACCCTGTGCGCCTGTCCAGCGCTTCCAGGCCGCCGCACGCCCATCAGTATTCGCCGTGCGATGCCCGTCACCATCTGCCGTGCATCGGAGAGGAGTTCCCCGCAATAAGTGTCCGTCACAGGAGCAGGCAAGCACCTCTCAACCCACCGCGTGGCAGCGAGGCTGTTTGACCCGGAGCCGAGCAGCCGAGTGGTGGGCGCACAGACTGCTGCGAAACGTCGTGGGCATCGGGGAACCCTGCAGGCATCACCGATCAACTCGGCGGGCGGCGAAGCTCACTTAATGCGGAGAGAGGTTCGCGCACCACCAAATCCACCGTCCCGCCGCCGGCGTCAACGATCAAGACACAATCGTTCTTCTCGATTTTGAATTCTCCGTGCTCAACGCTGGAGGAGGAGCAGTAGAAAGCCGCGGCTTCAGGCTCAAGTACCACTATCGGCGGGAAAGGTGACCCCTCTCCAGGGACCTCAGGATCGCGCCACAGGCCAGCTTTCTTCCCCGCTTTCTTCATTATGCTCTTCGCGTTTTCATCCCAAATGGCTGGAACCTGAGGCGCGCGACATACATGGCGCTGGCTGTGACTCGTGAGGCGAGTGAATTCAGCAGATGGAGGAATCAAATCAAGAAAGGAGCTGTAGAGGGAAACAATGACTTGTGAGCATGCCACGACAACAGCACGCGCACAAGCAAGATGACGAAGTTGGTACAATAAGCTCATGTATGAGTACACCAGCTTGATGCAGTGCGTACCGTGAGACACCACTGAATATCTGCTTTGTCATACCCTGTTTTGTCCTTTACCAGGTCCTCCGCCATCTTCCCAATGAGACGAAGGTAGTCACTGATAGCCTTTTCCGGTGTCACTCCTGGCTCTAAGGGTACCAGCTGGTCAGCCCTGCGATTCGGAGCTATGTGAAGTTTAAAGCGATGGCAGTATCCTTTGCTCGCACTTTCTTTAGATGCCTCGAAAGCCCGCCAGCCCCACTCGGCTGGTGCCTGCGACTCCTGAACGCGCTCTTCATGGCCGACCTTAACTTCTGTGTCATACTTCAGCGCGGTCAAGGTTTTCGCGTAAGGCGCAGTCATTGAACCAGGCCAGCTGTAGTTTGTGAACAGAGATTTCTTGTCGCTTCGGAGAGCACAGGCGAAGCCGCTAAACGTTGTACCGAAATCAATGGCTGCGACCACTCTGCTCTCATTCGGCATGGTTCTGCACTGAAATGAAAAGCACCAACCTCAAGGCAAGGTTCAAGCTGCAATTGGTGAAAAAAGTGGGCGGTCGCTAACAAGCTGCAGGCAACGACGTCAATGCTTTAGAAAGACTGTGAACCTGACAAAGGGGCACCGGTTCACCGTACAAAGGTCTCCGTTGCGTGGAAAGTATCCAACGCGGGTGTAAATTAAATTCGAAGACTTGAGCTCTCTTGGGAAATTACTTGCGTACGTCTAGCTTAGGGCTATTCCAATGCACCTGCTCACTCTTATTGAGACCTGTCGTGTGTTCGTCTTGAATCTTAAAGTGCAGTACAGTAGTGCACGACACGTGAGGATGAGGGCTCGACTCATCCGATCGTCACGATGCTGCTCGTGCAGTCGTGCTGCTGCACCTTCTCGAACGTTCGCTAGAGCTGCACAACTTAAACTGGTCCGTTTATTTTTAACAGTGGCAATTTTCTGAATCCGACAGTCCATGTACGATTTCAGAGATCAAAATACGATGCATTCCTTTGTCGCTCCCCAGGAATCTCTTCGGACATTCCGATGTTCCCGATCTAAAAACCTTGGACGGCTCAACTTTAGTTGGGCACCCCTAACGTTCGCTGCGTGGGGTGCGCGTGCGTCGCGATTAGCCGTCTATCGTATGACTATCGTATGACTGCACTCGACTGTGACTGACTCTATCGTGTGCACTATCGACTATGCACTGTGACCGTGACCTATCACCAAGATTGTCGTTAATCGTATGCACGTATGCACTCCTACTCTCGCAAGCCAGAGGTTACGAGCTTCGGCCGCTGCGCGGCCGATCGCGCGATTCTCGACAGAAAGCAATGGAAAGCAGCTCGTAGCCTCCGGACTACCACAGAAAATAGAAAAAATCGATAAACCGGGAGAAAATCGCCGCGTCCGGAGGCTCTGACTTGTGAGAGTAATGCACTCCACAGCCATACTGATATGATACTCGATACTGATAGGGTGCGGGTGATAGCCAACACGAACAGTCACATCGACATCGACAGATGAAGCATCTAGGAAAAAAGACTTCCTAGGAAAAAAAATACTAGCTCTTCATTTTTCATAATTTTTTTGTTTGTGCAAGCAATAAATTGCACCCCAGCTTTGCAGCAATCGCAAGCATTGGTCGGCAGTGTTTAATGTTGTATGTTCAGTCGGTGCCTCATTCGCTCGCAATTTCATCTCGCACTCTCAACTCAGTCCCTGAGAGGAGCGCGTTTGATTTTCAATAACGCGCCTCCACACTTCCCCGCGCAACCCGAAGCTAAAGCGCGTTCAGTCAACACATGCAGGGAGCTCTATCACGTAACGCTTGCTTTGCACTTCACCTAAAGCAGGTATGGGCGCAAGTTTCAGTGAGCAGTCTCGAACGAATCATATCTGTTTATAACAACTAATCAGATATAATATCTTGGTAATCATGGTTTTCGTAAGCGACCGTGATTGGGAGGAACCGCAACATCAGGGAACCAAAAGAACTCGCGGACCCAAATATAGTGAAAACAAAAGAGTTAGTCTAAGAAAGAACCCCCCTTTATCTAATCAAAGGAGGAGCACCAGACAAAGTGTCCAAGTAGCGTCCCAGGACACTAAGGGAAAAACGACAGATGTCGCAAGGATACCAGCAAAGAACAAAGTTGAGACCACGATAGACCTTTCGGCTTTGCCCGCCAAGAGGACGAAACAGAACGAGGCCGCAGCAAACCCCGATGGTGAACAGCCTGAGCCCGCCAAAAGTAGGAAGCAGAACGAGGCCGCAGCAAACCCCGATGTTGAACAGCCTGAGGCCGCCAAAAGGAGGAAGCAGAACGAGGCCGCAGCAAACCCCGATGTTGATCAGCCTGAGGCCGCCAAAAGGACGAAGCAGAACGAGGCCGCAGCAAACCCCGATGTTGATCAGCCTGAGGCCGCCATAAGGACGAAGCAGAACGAGGCCGCAGCAAACCCCGATGTTGATCAGCCTGAGGCCGCCATAAGGACGAAGGAGAACGAGGCCGCAGCAAACCCCGATATTAAACAGCACGATGGTACAGCCAAGTCTCGTCGAAAGATCGTCGACTTGAGCTTCGTTGCAAATTCAAAAGGGACCAAGATGGAAGAGTCTAAGCTGGAGCTGCGATACAAACTCGATCAAAAGGTACTCTTGCTGCGCGGAAACTATTCGTACAAGTGGCGCTGTCTTGATTTTCTGTCTATGTATCGCTGAATTTTCACCTTTAAGTCAAGCGCCCTTCATATTTGACGGGCTGTTGTGCTCGCCCAAACGGTTTTTGTCGGTTTTCGGTTTGTGTCGTGACAGTCAGTCGACTACCGCCATTTGCAACAAGAAAACCGCAAGCTTGAAGAAAAGGTATTCCTGCCATGCCGAGCTTTTTTGTACGACATATGCGCGTTCCCGAATCGAGATGGCAAGACACACGGTTGTAGAACAGCAACCTGTAGACCATACGCGGCCGCGGCGAGAAACTGTAACTGTGTGCATCAGGCATCAACCACCTTATTATCGGCAGAGAAAAACTCAGTCCTCAACCAAACACTACGACTTCAGTACAAGAAAGACAACACGCACGAGCACCTTTTATGTATCTCGGAGCTAAAGATGCAGAAGCTGCTCAGCAGCAGCTTGGCTTTCCCGCGGTTGTGTCTTGACGAGCTCTCTGGATGCTTACGTGCCGGCAGACTAAAGAAATTGACGGACTGAGACAAGAAAACGACACGCTCAACCAGGAGGTGAAGAGGAAGGACGAGGAAATCAAGCAGAACGCGGAGTGGAGGCAGCGGTGCGAGGCTCAGGTGCTCCCGCTTCCACAGGGGAGATCTCGTTGACGGTCTTATCGGCGCCTGTTCTTTTTTGTTTTTGAAAGTCAAAGTTGTCGAAGCTGAGTCCCATTACGTAATCGAAGGGGCCGGCGCGCGCGTCGCGTGTGCAGACGGCAACTGTCAAAAACTTGGAGCAGCAGATCGAAGAGCTGAAGAACGACGCCCAAAAGAAAGACCAGCAGTGCATGCGGAGCGCAGAGCTGCAACAGCAAGTGGAGGCCCAGGTAGCCCCCCCTGTGCCATGCAGCCTTCACCTAGCCGTCACGGCAGCCGACTTGAGTTCTTGCCACACTCTTAGGGCGGATATATGTCGTCATCAGAGCAGTATCTGAAATACCTTAAAACGGGGATGTTTGCGTGTGCACGTATGACATTTAGTAGCCCGTGCGTGTACCGGGGCTGCACGCCTGTATCTGTGTGTACGCCAACAGGTGTCTCTGACGCTTCGGCTCTTGTTGCTTGGGTTGCTGCAGTTAGGGCGGAGGCACGCACAGTGATTGATTCGAGTGCGGGCGGCGAGTCTTTCGTGGGTGGATGCGAGGATCCCCATCTGGTCCTTACGGCTTCGGACTGGCGCCGGTTGCGGGAGGTTCAACGGGATTTCGTCATCACCACGGTTGACAAGGCTGCCGGTAACTTCTGTTTTGTGTGCAAGAAGCACTACATGCAGAAATGCCTGGATGAGCTTAGACACGGTGTAGCTTATGAGGCCACGGAACGGTCGGCCGATGATATAAATGCTGAGGGCACCGCTTTGTGCAGGGCTCATTCCATTACCCCGCAGAGGGGGCCTAGGATCCCGCATTTTCATATTCGTGTGAAATTGCACAAGTCTCCGGTAGGATACCGGTTTGTCGCGGGGGCCAATCGCGCAACACTTACACCAGTTTCTAAGTGGCTCAGTGTAGCCTTCCGGGCTTTGACTGCCGACGCCGAGGGCCTGTGGAAAGAGGTGGTTTCTCAAATCCCAGGTGTGCCGAGAGGTCGCGGGTCTTGGATTATTCAGGACTCGGCGGAGGTTCGGAAGCTGGCTGCGGCATGCAACAGGCCCCGCGGACAGCGTGATGCATCAATGCACGTCTGTGCATTCGATTTCACTTCCATGTACACCACCTTGTGTCTGCAGGATTTGAAGGAACGGCTGTCGGCACTCTTTCGGAGCATTTTCCAAAGAAAACTTCAAAGTTCGAGGGTGAGGTACCTGCTTGTCAGAAAGGATAAGTCCTTTGAGTGGGTTACCAATGAACGGAGGACGGACGGTGAGAGGGAAATGCTCTTTTCGGAGGGTCGGCTTGTTGAGTTATTCTGCGGGTTGGTGGATGGAACATTTGTCGAGTTTGGGGGTGTGATCTACAGACAAATTGTGGGGATCCCTATGGGGACGAGCTGTGCGGGCTTCATTGCCAACCTCTACTGTTTTACGTATGAGCTTGCGTTCATGCGCAGACTTGTGGAGGCGGGGAATTTTCATGACGCGCACAGGTTTCTTTTCGTTTGTAGATACATTGATGACTTGCTGGCGTTCAATATTCCAGATATGGAAGACTATCTATATCTGAACGAATCCGGCACTGCAGGGATCTATCCCAAACACATTTTGAGTCTATCTTTGGCACATGCGGGTGTGCGTGTCCCTTACATGGACATACTCATCAAGCAAAATAGGCGCAGAGGCCTTATGACTGCCATATATGACAAACGACTGGATGCACAATATGCTGACATCCAGGTCATTAGGTACCCTGCACATGACTCGTACTTGGCCGACAAAGCTAAGTATGGGATTGTCACGAGCCAACTGCATCGGTTCGCTGAGAGATGTGTCCTTTGGCAAGACTTTGTTTACAACATAGCTCTTGTTTTCCACAGGATGACACAAAAGGGTTACCACAGCAGGCGTTTGTGGGGCTTTTTGCGGCGCTTTATGGTGGAGAGGCCCGGTCTGTATGATAGACGAGGTCCGGGTTGCTGGATCTCGCGCGTCAGGCGTAAGCTGGGGGACTTACGTGACGGTGTCATTGTGCCAGGTCCGAATGGGTGGGAGTTCGGGCCATCATAGCTGACCGGGAATACGTCTCGCCATAGGGTTGTGGCATCTCGCTGTTAACGGGGACGGCCACTTGGGTGCTTTGGATGATGGGATGTGGCTGTCCCTGTGGTACCCTTCTGACGGGTACTGCCTCTTTGAGGGCGTCGGGGATTCGTCTGCGGCTGGCTCTATTTATGTCCAGTGCCTTGGGGCTTTTTCACCTGCCGGGGGACTGGTGGTTGACACCACGTTATGGGGTGCTGACATCTCGTTGTTAACGGGGACGGCCACTGGAATGATTTGGATGATGGGATTGTGGCTGTCCCTGTGGTACCCTTCTGACGGGTACTGCCTCTTTGAGGGCGTCGGGGATTCGTCTGCGGCTGGCTCTATTTATGTCCAGTGCCTTGGGGCTTTTTCACCTGCCGGGGGACTGGTGGTTGACAGCCACGTTATGGGGTGCTGACATCTCGTTGTTAACGGGGACGGCCACTGGAATGATTTGGATGATGGGATGTGGCTGTCCCTGTGGTACCCTTCTGACGGGTACTGCCTCTTTGAGGGCGTCGGGGATTCGTCTGCGGCTGGCTCTATTTATGTCCAGTGCCTTGAGGCTTTTTCACCTGCCGGGGGACTGGTGGTTGACAGCCACGTTATGGGGTGCTGACATCTCGTTGTTAACGGGGACGGCCACTGGAATGATTTGGATGATGGGATTGTGGCTGTCCCTGTGGTACCCTTCTGACGGGTACTGCCTCTTTGAGGGCGTCGGGGATTCGTCTGCGGCTGGCTCTATTTATGTCCAGTGCCTTGGGGCTTTTTCACCTGCCGGGGGACTGGTGGTTGACAGCCACGTTATGGGGTGCTGACATCTCGTTGTGAACGGGGACGGCCACTGGAATGATTTGGATGATGGGATTGTGGCTGTCCCTGTGGTACCCTTCTGACGGGTACTGCCTCTTTGAGGGCGTCGGGGATTCGTCTGCGGCTGGCTCTATTTATGTCCAGTGCCTTGGGGCTTTTTCACCTGCCGGGGGACTGGTGGTTGACAGCCACTTTATGGGGTACTGGCATCTCGTTGTGAACGGGGACGGCCACAAGAATGATTTGGATGATGGGATGTGGCTGTCCCTGTGGTACCCTTCTGGCGGGTACTGCCTCTTTGAGGGCGTCGGGGATTCGTCTGCGGCTGGCTCTATTTATGTCCAGTGCCTTGGGGCTTTTTCACCTGCCGGGGGACTGGTGATCGACACCCACTTTATGGGGTACTGGCATCTCGTTGTGAACGGGGACGGCCACTGGAATGATTTGGATGATGGGATGTGGTTGTCCCTGTGGTACCCTTCTGACGGGTACTGTTGGAATCTGCAGTGTCTGCTGATCAGTTTGATGTAAAGCATGACTGTCTAGGCCCTGTACAACAGTCAGGATGATCAAATCCTGAAGGAACCCTGAAGAAACCCTATGAAACCCTTAGATCTAGATCTAGATCTGCTGAACTAATCGTGGTCGTTGGATCATATAATGACCATCGGTAAGACGCACTGTGTAACAGTTCACGGCCCATCGCAGACGTGTCACTGCAGTCGTTATGAACTTGGCAGTGGCACGTCATAACTAACTAAATAGCGAACTTTCACTTAGACTGGCCAATCAGTAATGATTGAGCGATAACATTCGTGGCGTTTCGAGCTGCGAATTGGTATATCTTTTGATAATGAAAGTTAGCGCTTGCTTTTTGCAAATAACCCTGTACTGAATTCCAAAAGGTTATGGGCCCACTTACGTTGTAAGTGAGGATCCATTTTTGTTTATCACGCAAATTTTCCGCTGCGCGTAAGAGAATTCACTATGGTCAAAGGGAGTAAGAGCTATAGCCAAGCTGCGACACCGCCACCTTCTGGTGGCGCGCCAGAATATGAAGTTTCCTATTCTGGCGAGTCGTCTTCGCGAGATGTTATGCTGAGTAACCAGCAGGAGGATATCTCGGCGCTTAAGGATATGGTGAAAGGTTTGAGTGCTCAGCTCTTCGATATGCGCAAGCTTCATCAGCCAGGCCTCAGCGCCGCTCCTGTCCCTGAGGACAAGCATCTCCCTTTGTCGCCCGCTGGTGGGCGACGTCCTTTACCTGGTCTTTCTCATATGACCAAGGGGCTTTCCGCAGACTCGTACTTTTCTGGCAAGGAATCTGACCAGGAAGGAATTTGGGACGAGTTTTGTGCGAGAATTAAGCCTTCTTTGCGCCACCCTTCTCTAGCACTGCTGCTTTCGGCGTCTACTCCGCTCCATGAGGTGAGGGAGGATAAACTCTATCTTGAGGAAGCAAATGAACTGTTTTATGACTTCCTCTGCCGTGTTACCACTGGCACTGCGAACGCTATCGTTCGCAGCTACGAACAACATTCTGACGGTCACGGAGCTTGGCGGGAACTGGCCCAATTGCGACACAACACCAGCGCTGTCTACTTCATCACCCAAGTGGATAGGCTGCTGTCGCTACCGAATCAACTCTCGAGACTTGCCCCTCCTCTCTCCACGTTTTTGGAGTCGAAGGAGACACTTCGTCGTATACGCGAGTACTCCGCGAACACGCGCGTTACTCCTTCTGGCAAGCCTCTGTGTCTGGAGACGGTTGAGACCATCTTTTCTGCCATGGCTATTGTGCGACTGCACCCCGACTATATGCTCCTCAAGGCCAAATTCATGTCTGAGACCCTACCGACCGCGAGTGTGCTGTCGGGCCAAGTAACATCTCACTACGACACCATACTCGCCCCGCGCGCTGGTGTAGCGCAAACTGCCCACGCGCTGGATACTCAATCTGAGACTGCTGGTGCCATCGCTGACGACAGGCGTAAGCAGGAGGAGGGGAAGCGAAAGCTGCTGGCTGTCAAAGTCCCGTGCCCTGTGTGTCACAGACGCGGGCACTCTGCTAAGGACGGTTTCATCAAGAACGTCGAGAAGCGGGAGGCTTTCTTCAAGAAGGCGTCAGCGACCACGAAGGCGGCGGTTCTCAAGAGGGTGGCTGACTACGAGAAGAATGGTAGCTTACCGAAGCCTGGTGAACATCTTGGCGCTGCAGCTGGAAAATCTGAGCTTTATCCTGGACTGGAAGAGGCTGGTGAGGTCCTTTTTGCCATTCGGGAGGCTAGTACATCTGACTTACACCCTGGTCTGAACGAGACTGGTGAAGATATATATGCCAGTGACTGCGGTTCTGGGCTATTGGAATCTGGTTGTGATAGCATCTCTGGCTCGCTGACCTCTTGTTCAACCTTGGGCCAGCTATCAACGTATCAGGACTCCGAGCTGGTGGAGTTCTCGTTGTGTGAATTTCTGGACGGTGAACACTCTGCCCTCAGCTCAGGGTCAGGTGAGGCTGGTAATCTCAGCATCTCTGGGTCACTGCCTTCCAGTTCGGCCCAGTGCGAGCACTGGATATGTGGTCAAGGCTCTGTACCTGTGGAGTCCCAACCATATGTGTTCCCGGTGTTCAATTACTTCTCTGTCCTAGCGGACGTGGGCGAGCCTGAGCTCGTTGTGTCCCACGCCACTGGTGGATACACTGAGGACAATGAGGACACTGTGAGTGCACCTCGTGTGGAGTTGTCTTCAGTGGGGTGCCCTCCTCGCAGGACCAGGAAGAGGCGCCACTGCTACGTCCCCAGCAAGCATTCTCACAGCAAGGTTGTGCCTGTTTATGACTCGTGGGTCTACATTGATGTCCTTACTGCCTTCTTCCCTGACAAGGCTCGTCTGAAGAGGACACAGGCCCAGTGGGATTGTGGACGTGATCAGCACCTGGGTGACACTTTTCAGATATCCCCCAGGCAATTGTGGTTTAAGCCTGAATTGCAGCGGTGGCACTCTATCATGATGGCTGGGTCTGTGGAGATATTCCTTCGTGCTTGTGACATACTTGACAGGGGCACTGCCCTTCCTCGTGGTGTTGAATGTACTGTCAGTATCGGGGTGATCCTCTACCAGCGCAATGTCATCAGGCAGGCTACGGATGACATGGACATATTGCTGAAGCTGGAGTCCGTGATGGTGCGCACCTCGCTGGCAGACCTGCACAGCTGGGCCTCTGAGCTCGGGAGGGCCACCAGGGCCTTGGTACGGGTGGTGGAGGACTATGCAGGCATGCTGTCCCTCGATGAGGGGTGGGGTATCGATGCCTGGCCTGAGTACTCGGACTATGGCTCGGATGGTGATGATCCCCTACCAGACTTGGAAGATGCCTCTGACTCTGACGAGGAGGAGGAGGAGGAACCAGTGACGGTTGATTCTGGCTCTGCTGGTATGGTGGGTTCCCCTAATTATGATCGGCTTCTTGCAGACCGGGATTCCTGGTCTTATCATCCGATGGGGGACAACTGTATGCCTGGTCCTCTCTCCATCTCTGAGCTGGCTGGCAGTGGCTCTGATTGCGAGGTTCCTGACCTTACTTCAGGTTCGGACTCTGCCTCAGATTGTGGTGATTCTCTGCCGGATCTGGAGGATGCCTCTGACACTGACGAAGAGGAGGAGGGCGTGTGCCATGGGCACTTTGACGAGGAGGAGGGGTATGTGAGCCTTGGGCAGCCCGTTGAAGGAGTGGGTTACAGCCCCTCTGATGATTGGGCCTCTGGACTACTTTCTCAGCCTCGCAAGATTCCCCTCTGCACTGTGGGTCTGCTCCCCAGTGACTATTATGAGGACAACTGTGGGGACTGCTGTGATGATGCCAGTGATGACCTCATCGAGGAGATGGATTTCCACTATGACCCGAGTGGTGAGTGTGCTCGGGTGCCTTGTGGTGCTTGGGCATCTGGTGTGGCTAGTACCTCTGATGCTGGCCATGCTCAGGTGGCATGTGGTGTGCGTGCTGGTGGCGGTCGCACTCGGTCTGCTGTGGACAAGAGTGCTGTTATTGACAGTGGTGCCACCAGGCACATTTTCAACTCTGTCCGGGTGTTCAATGCGGACTATGACACCACAGCCTGTGAGACTTTCAGTGTGGTGCAGAGTCAGTCCGTGGACTCCTCTGGCAGTGGCTCAATGACCTTTGCCAAGAGGGATGTGGAGTCTGGGCGTATGATTGGACTACGGCTCCTGCGCACGCACTGCATACCTGGGCAGCCCTTCAACCTCTTATCTGTGGTGGCACTGGAGGATGCGGGTTTCCGTGTGGACTTTGGGGCTAGAACTTTATCCAAAGGGGGGGTGGTGTTTTCCTTTGCCAGAATTGGCAACCAGTATATTATGCATGAAGACACACATAGCACTTTGGATACACATCTAGCCTGTGCTGTCACACATACCGATGATCAACGAGACCGTTCTGACTGGAAATTTGAGGACACCAAGCCTCACTTCACTACTCATGGCCCTTTCCTCCTGGAACTATTTTCCTCTGATGACAACCACATCCTGGAGCACTACTGTACCATTACTAACTCATGCTTTGATAAGGATTGGGCTGGCAAGCAATGCTATGGGAACCCGCCATTTGACCACGACATCATTCTACAGTGTCTCCAGAAGGCCCTCGCTGACTTCGCCAGAGACCCCTCCAACACCAAGTTCATGTTCATATTGCCTAAATGGGTCACAGCGAGCTGGTGGAGTCTGGTCTCTCAGTTTGACATTATTCATGAATACCCTGTTGGTGCTAAGATCTTTTCTGCACCAAGGGAGTCATGCTATAACGTAGCCAACCTGGAACCCTGTGGAGAAGATCGTGTGTGGATCGAGGACACCAAGTGGCCAGTGGTGGTGTTGTTCAAGGACTCGCACACTACAGAGCGACTTGACATCAAGATGCTACAACACGTAAGGCTGGGCCACATTGGTGACAAGTCTATTGACCACATGTTCGCTCAGAGTATTCCTATGAGTATCACTGAGTCACAGTACTCTGGCAGCCCGGTGCAGCATTGCCCCGAGAGGTGCATTGCCTGCAGGCTGACCAAAGCCATAAGGCCCTCTGTGAAGCCCACTGGGAGAGAGCTGTCCAAGGAGCTGGGAAATCTTGTATGGTCAGATACATGTGGACCATTCAGGATCAGTGCTGGGGGGTACAGATGGTTTGTGCTATTTGTTGATGACTCCACGACATGGATATGCATATTCTACCTCAAGATGAAGTCGGACTACCTCAAGGCCTTCCAGCAGTATCGGAAGGAGGTGAAGCGCCTGCGGAGCACTATGGGCCTGTCCAGCGAGTACCACATGGTGCTCCACACTGATGGTGACAGCACTATGATAGCTGGGCAAACTGCAGCTTTCTGTGAGGAGCATGGCATTGAGCAAAGGCATGGCTCCCCATACCTGCATGAGAACCAAGCAAGGGTTGAGAGGTCACACCGAGATGTGCAAGCCATGGCCAGAGCACTCCTACTGACTTCTGGATTTGATGCGAGCATGTGGCCTCTGGCCACCCGCCATGCGGTGTACATCCTCAATCGTGTATTCCGAAAATCTCTGGGGTGGACTTCATCTTACTACCTCATCAGGAAGAAGCATGCGGACCTGTCCCAGCTGCGGATATTTGGGTGCAGGGCCTACCCCTTTATTGACCCCACGATCCGTGAACACAAGCTCAGCAACCGGGCACGTGAGATCAGATATGTTGGACATTCAGAAGTGTCATCTGCCTATCTACTGTATGATTGTGAAGCTGAAAAGGTGGTCAACTCTGGTATGGTCACCTTCTCGGAGAAGCTGGACACGCTGGGTAAGGTGATCACCTCATGGGATCCTTCTGCGGTGACCCCTCTCAAGACCAACTTCATGGCCACCACTCTGGATGCGCCCTACAGAGATCCTCCTACTACACTATTGGAGACTGCTGTACCGGAGCAGGGTGTGTATATACCTGAAGACAGTGATGAGATTGTGGCTGTGGTGAAGGTGGAAACCCCTGATGATGTGTGCTGGGTAAGTCTGAGCTCATATCTTAAGCCAGGCAGTGCTCGGCTGTCACTGTTAAGGGATTGCCCATCATATGGCAGTGTCAACGCTCACTATCCGCTGTTCACCGAGGTGCATGCTGTGACTGGGAAGGGGGACTATGAAGAGGCCATGGTGTGTGGACGTGCACTTGGACCACATGCCCAGCCCTACTGCGTGGTGCTCCTCACCAACTTCACCATTATGGACCTACCTGGTGGAGAGGTTAGGTTTCCACCCACACATACTTGCCTTGGTGTGCGGGCTACTGGAACACCAGCTGCGCAGGAGGCTCTACTGCCTGCAGGAGTCACTGAGCCGAGATGTCACTCCCAGGTGTTGACTGCGCCTGACTGCACTGAGTGGCTCAACTCCATTCAGGATGAACTGGAGGCACTCGTGCAGATCAAGGGGGCTCTGCAGATGATGGACGAGGAGGACATACCAGCTGGAGTGAAGTTGCTGGAGATGTCTCTGGTCCTCAAGGTGAAATTGGACAAGAACCGGGAGCTGCTCAAGAGGAAGAGCAGAGTGTGTGTGCGGGGGAATAAACAAGAGTATGGCGTAGACTACTACGATACTTTCGCCCCGTGCACCCAGTTGTCCTCTGTGAGAATTGTCATCACCCTCGCCCTCAACCTGGGCCTCACGGTATACCACATGGACGTGGACACTGCTTTCTTGAACTCAGTACTCGAGGAGGACCTGTATGTGCGTCTTCCCCGAGGACTGGACTATGGGGGGCACAGGTGTGCCAAGCTACTGAAAGCTGTGTATGGGCTCAAGCAGGCGGGTAAGGAGTGGTTCGACACCTCCGATGCGTTCATCATGGGGTATGACTCCAGGATGCAGAGAAGTGACGTGGAGCCATGCCTGTATTTCATCCGGGACACCACTCTCCAGGTGATCATCTTGGCCTACGTGGATGACTACCTGGTGGCCACCAATGACAAGTCTTGGTATGATACCTTTGTGTCGTCCTTCCATGCACAGTATGCGTGCAAAGATCTTGGAGTATTGGACTTGGTCATGGGCATCGGGGTGCGCTGGGGAAGTGACACAGCATACCTATCTCAGTCTGGATATATCTCCCAGATCATCAGTACCTATGGCCTGGATGATGCCAAACCAGCGAGCTTACCGATGTCACCTGGCACTGCACTGGCTCCTGCTGATGGTAAGGGACCTATGCCCTACCGAGCTCTTCTGGGACAGCTGCAGTGGGTGGCTCGCTGCAGCAGGCCTGACATCATGGCAGCAGTATCAGTTCTATCGAGGTTCTGCACCACGTATGGTCCAGAGCACTTTGTGGCCCTGAAGCAGGTGGTGAGATACCTGAAGGGCACCAGGGAGTACGAGCTGGTGCTGCGCACTGCTTCAGTGCCTGGGGGGGGTGGCACTGGACCAAGCAGACCTTTGCCTCTCTCTATCTACACTGACTCTGATTATGCAGGGTGCAAGGTAACCAGAAGAAGTACCTCTGGTATTGCAGTATTCCTATGTGGGAGTCTGGTTATCTTCTCGTCTATGATCCAGAAGTCTGTGTCCCTGTCCACTACTGAGGCCGAGATCATAGCCATGTCAGAGGGAGCTCGGGAGGTGAAGTATGTCCTCAACGTGCTGGACTCACTGGTGGACATATGCAGACCAGTCCCTATGTACTGTGACAACCAGGGAGCTATCCACCTGGCTACCAACTATGTGAACAACTCCCGGTCCAAGCACATTGAAGTGAGGAACATGTACATCAGGGAGCTGATCAAGGCCAAGGACACAGAGGCGCTGTACACTGGAACTGATGATAACACCGCTGACATCATGACCAAGCCCCTGGCACTCCCTATATTTCGTGTACACAGAGAGCGACTGGGTATCATGAACCTGCCTCGTGGAGACCAATGAAGACTGAAGGGGGCACCATCCCCATAAGACTGGAGCTGGAGCCAGAAGACTGAAGGGGCACCATCCCAAGGACTGGGCATTGCTGACTGAAGGGGCACCATTCCCAAGAACTGGCAGTAGGATAACTAGACAGTCACCCTTTAGAAGGGGTGTTGGAATCTGCAGTGTCTGCTGATCAGTTTGATGTAAAGCATGACTGTCTAGGCCCTGTACAGCAGTCAGGATGATCAAACCCTGAAGGAACCCTGAAGGAACCCTATGAAACCCTTAGATCTAGATCTAGATCTGCTGAACTAATCGTGGCCGTTGGATCATATAATGACCATCGGTAAGACACACTGTGTAACAGTTCACGGCCCATCGTAGACGTGTCACTGCAGTCGTTATGAACTTGGCAGTGGCACGTCATAACTCACTAAATAGCGAACTTTCACTTAGACTGGCCAATCAGTAATGATTGAGCGATAACATTCGTGGCGTTTCGAGCTGCGAACTGGTATATCTTTTGATAATGAAAGTTAGCGCTTGGTTTTTGCAACTAACCCGACTCTGAATTCCAAAACTGCTGACTCCTCACAATGGAGCGTCATCCGCTGCCGCACTGCTGACTCCTCACAGTGGAGCGTCATCCGCTGCCGCACTGCTGACGCCTCACAGTGGAGCGTCATCCGCTGCCGCACTGCTGACTCCTCACAGTGGAGCGTCATCCGCTGCCGCATTGCTGACGCCTCACAGTGGAGCGTCATCCGCTGCCGCACTGCTGACTCCTCACAGTGGAGCGTCATCCGCTGCCGCACTGCTGACTCCTCACAGTGGCGCGTCATCCGCTGCCGCACTGCTGACGCCTCACAGTGGAGCGTCATCCGCTGCCGCACTGCTGACTCCTCACAGTGGAGCGTCATCCGCTGCCGCACTGCTGACGCCTCACAGTGGAGCGTCATCCGCTGCCGCACTGCTGACTCCTCACATTGGAGCGTCATCCGCTGCCGCACTGCTGACTCCTCACAGTGGAGCGTCATCCGCTGCCGCACTGCTGACTCCTCACAGTGGAGCGTCATCCGCTGCCGCACTGCTGACTCCTCACAGTGGAGCGTCATCCGCTGCCGCACTGCTGACTCCTCACAGTGGAGCGTCATCCGCTGCCGCACTGCTGACTCCTCACAGTGGAGCGTCATCCGCTGCCGCACTGCTGACTCCTCACAGTGGAGCGTCATCCGCTGCCGCACTGCTGAC
>LGRX02006093.1:0-43091 GCA_001247695.2 Cymbomonas tetramitiformis
GAGCACACACGCGGTACTCCCCATGGTCTTGTGAAGATGCACTTGCCCGCACGATGCACTTGCCGGGCATCGCTCGCGACGCATCTCCGCCAGTCTCGTATGCACAATCGCATCGCACGACGAGGGATCGTGTATGTCCGGGATCCCATCCGTGCGACAGCTTCGCAGCCACTTTCTTTGCGAAATCCAGGTTCAGCTGATCAGCACTTTGCAAGAGTTTAGCAACACGTTTATGCACATGCAGCCCGCCCAATAAGTCCGTATGGAACAGGTGTGATTTTCCGTAGGACCTGTCCGTGCCAAGAGGAATACTGGCTGTCCGCAGGCGCTGCGCGTTCATACAACGCGGTAAGCATACCGAAAACCACACTACGCAAGCCCGGGCAGCAGACACCCAGTTCCCGGTACAACTGGTGATCGTCAAAATATGAGAATGCATGGTCACGGGTAGCCCGTCGACGGTCTCAGAGAGCAGTGATGCCGTCGTCAGAGTCCTGCACAAGCCGCGCCGGCGGACGTTCACCGTCACCCCAAGTCAGGTTGGCGACCCTCTCCTTCACCGTGTCTTCCGCGCTTTCCCACGCCTCAGCGCCGAGCACCCCGCGGAGTTGATTCCAAGCAAGTCCTAGGTCCTCCACATTCAGGAGTGCATGCAGCTTCGCCTCGGCCTCGTCTAACTGGCAGTAATCAGCCAACGTGGCCGCCTGCCCCGGGTGCTTCTCATGCGCGGATGGTGGCGTCCGCACTCCAGCTTCGCGCCGCGCACGCACGCACGGACCACACATCACAGCTCCGATAGTACGCAGAGCGTCACAACCGGGTAGCACTTCAAATTTGTCGCACCGGGTATTTTATTTGTCGTGTCGCAAGACAGATTGGAATTATACCGTGCGACAGAAATGAGCCGGGGGCTCATATCTGTCGCAGGTGCGACAATCATGAGTACCACGCTCATTTCTGTCGTGAAAATTCACAGAAAATTTCCGAAAATGAAATTAAGCTAGGGGGAACACAAACGAATAGTACCGCGAATATGACTTGAAAAACAAAATTACTGAACGAGTAGTACCGCGAATATTACATAAAACACAGGTGTATTATACGATCACTTGGGGACATTCATATAGCACGGAGCATACATGAGTAGCAAGCAAGCAAGCATTTCAGATGGATAAAGATACTAAGAGAAAAACCGATTACTCTCTTAAAAAATATTAGCATAAATACTTATTACTACTAGGCTGCTAGTTTCTAATACAAGGATTCAACTACCCGAGGGCGATATGAAAATCTAAACTAGGAAACTAGAGCACAGCGCACGTTCCAAAATCTTCAGAACCAAAACGTTTCCTGCAGCACACGAACAGCGAATCAGTCAGGACGTTGGGGATCGAACCCAATACCGACAGCCAACTGCTGTCCGCATTTCACCCTCGGGTGGGCGTCTACGTACAAAATAGACGTTTTGAAAACAGCAGCGGAACAGTGGGTGGAAAATCTAAAATTCTGAACATCAATAATCGGCGAAACCTAAACAGAGCTGGAAGTCACAGGATGCCGCGAGCACTCTGCTGGCGGCATAAAAGGATGCTCGGCGTAAAAAACAAAACCTGCAAAAAACGAAACGCTGGTTAGTAAAGACGTTGGGAATCGAACCCAACCCGTCGGAGAATCCCGCCGGTCTCCAAGCACCCCTTCAGCTTAGTAGGGCCAGAGGGAAAGATGCCGCCAGGAACGTTGCTGGCGGCTTCAGAAAAGGCACAGCATGAATTATACACTATGGCCGTTGCTGGCGCCTTCAGAAAAGGCACAGCATAAACCTGCAAAAAAACAGAGCGCTGCTCAGGAAGGAAGAATTCCTGTTGAAAATTGAACTCAAACCGTCAGGCGGGATGCAAAGACGCCCGACGGCCTCCAATCATCCATGTATCGCAGGATGGGCTGCTGGTGGGATGCGGCTCATGTGAGAACATCGCAGGAACGCCCCCCCGCCGGGTTCCACGCATGCACACGAAAACATGGTCGATATGAAATATCGCTAAAGAAAAGTAGCGCGCAAAAATCATTAATCAAACAAAAACACAAGCCGCGCGCTGAGACAGCGAGCAGGTAGGCGCAAGATAAGAGCTTGGAGAAAAATGAAAACGTTGCCGACCAGGATCATACCATATCCACTTTTGTCCGGGGCGCGCCGCCGATAGGAGTGGTGAGATGATCTTGAATGACGAGATGCGTAAATAATTGTAAATTCCGCATATCTTCGGTGTAAAATATGGAATTGTTACCCGTGTCTCTCGTTGTCGGTTACGACCGAACGGTCGAAACAATCCGGGGTAGGACTGCTGAGATCGGTAAACCTGTTATTAGAGCAGTTTTGCGACAAATTCATAATTGTAAATTCCGCATATCTTCGGGGTAAAATATGGAATTGTTACCCGTATCTCTCGTTGTCGGTTACGACCGAACGGTCGAAACAATCCAAGGTAGGACTGCTGAGATGCTATCGTATCATGATTGGTCGGTATAACGCGAGCGCTCGACACATTCATGGTAGGACTGCTGGCATGGATGGAAAACAGTATATATATCTTCGTGGTATAATTTTGAATTGTTAAACGTTTCTCTCGTTGTCGGTTACGACCGAACGGTCGAAACAATCCGGGGTAGGACTGCTGAGATGCTATCGTATCATGATTGGCCGGTAAAGCGCGAGCGCTCGACACAATCCGGGGTAGGACTGCTGACATGGGCAGAAAATTTTCGAAAAATTTCCAACGGCATAATTTTTGAGGGACAGCTCCTGCGGTGTGGCCTGTTGATGTCACTTTTTTCCAGGAAACCTGTTTCGCTCCTTTAAGGGAAACGAAATGAAAAACAGCATATTTCTGAAAAAGCTGCGAAGCGTCGTTAATATAAACGAATCTTTTGCGACACGACAAATAAAATACCCCGTGCGACACAAATGAGGGGCTACCTCACAACCGAGAACGCCTGATCTGCACAGGGAACACGCCCAAACACCTGGCAAGGTGTCGCAGCCTCCCGCAAATCGTATTTCGTCTCCACACGCGACGCACGTCATGCGGCACGCCAAGCCATATTGGGAGATGACACTGTGCGGGCTGCCGAGAACCGCGTTATTCAGGTCAATGGTTCCCCCAGTACGCACTCTGGCTGCGGAGTAGATCACGAAGTAGAACTGCTTAGGACGAGTACGGTTGACCGGGAGGCGCCCACTTGGAGAAAGACCGCGGTGCGCCATGCGGTCGGCTGGCCAGAACCACAGTGTTCCCATGGCACCCCCGAGGTGAACACGACGGAAGGGAGCCGAAGTGGGATCGCCATGCCTGGAGTTTTGAACCACGAGGCTGTAATCCATCGAGCAAAACCTGTCCCAATTGCAGGCCCGCTGCGTTTCGGGTAGCACCTCCGTCAGGCATTGGGCCCTCAGCAACAGGCCACATGAGAACACGTCGTAATCCGGCCAGCCCCAGGATCCCTTGCCTTCCTTGGGAAACTTGGTATCGGTGTGATGGAACTGTATAAAGCTCTCGAGGTCCCGCCCTAGAGGCGACGGCTTGTCGTAGGTCCGCTTCACCTTCTTTCCCGTAGCAGCAAAAATCCCAGACCGCAGCCTTTCGTCCACAAGGCCATGCTTCACGGTGGTGAAGATGGATGGGAATAGCCAGTGCCCAACATGCCAGTCGGCCTGTATGGTATAGCGCGCGCCCTCACCCAGTTGATGAGATCCGGATGTGAAGTCCGCGCCGATTTCCTTATGAGAGAACAGGACCTCAGCCTTCAGTAAGTCGTAGTCTACCACATACGTCATGAACACGTCGAGCATATCATTAAACCCGCCCGTGTGCTCACTACGATGCCGCGCGAGCTCATCCTCGCACTCCGTTTTTTCCTGGGTCGCGCGCATCATCGAGGCATCCACGACTTGCACCCAGTCACGAGGGTCGCCCACGGTGTCCTCCATTGTAACGCCAGCTGTCACGCCCTTGCGCCACAGCGCGTAGCGTGCTTCCGGAGGGTAAGCAGGTTTTGCTCAGATGTATCCTTGTGCCACGTACCATACAGCTCTTTCCAATGGGCACTGGCATCCAGGTGCCGGTCGGAAACGGCAATGATTTCCTTGAGGACGACCTCCGAGCAGGCAGCATCCAGCATCTGCACGGACCACTTCCAATCCAAGGTGCATGCCTCCCCGTCTTCCACGGTGCCCTCTGCCGGGGGAGGGCGACCAGACGGACACGCCCACCATGGCAAGTCGCGCAGGACATCATGTGTCAGTTTTTTGGACATAGTAGACAGAAAGCCTGCTTCGTTGTGCCCGACTGCTTCCAGCTTGTCGGGAGGCGAGATCTTATGGACATGATCCCGACGTAGTGCTGCCTCGACTTGTTTAGATGCATCGTCATCGCCGTGGGCAACCTCGGGCGGGCAGTCGGGGAACATCTGTGCGACATCACGCAACACGAACACCGTGTGACTTCCTGGCGAACGATATGCCACCGGTTAGCGCACAACATGTAGTTGCATGCAAACGACATGAGTATATACATGGTGAGCACGGCAAACCTCCCGAGAACAATATGCCCCCCATAGGAAACCCCCCGTGGCTCGTAACATTAACAGATAGGAAATCTCTATACGAGCTCGCACATACGAAAGAACCCCAAGACCCCTAGAGACAATAATGAGGTACCGTGCTCTCTTTATTGATTTTACCCCCCCTAGAAATAAATTATTATCAGTCACAAACAGTCGCGGCGGAATTGTTATTTATTTACCGGACTATTTGTTTATTTGTTGCGATTCGTTTTCGTAGAAATCTTATTTAATTCCGACTGTTTGCTTTTATTGCTTGTCACATAAACTATGGTCGCATCAATATAATTAATTATTATGTTTGTGGTTTGTTATAGGCCGCCGCGTGTCGTTTGTTACTTTATGGCCTGAGTGCTGGTCCGCCCTATCATTATGACTGCACCCTCTTATAAGCCGAATATAATTGAGTTTCGGCACATATACACGCCGAAATATACAAGCGTCCCGTTATGAAAGGCTGTCTTTTTAGGACGACCGACAGCTTCTGCAGCGGACTTGGTGAGAAGCCCTTCATAAAACCTAAGGTAACGCTCAGGAACCGTGCGCTGAAGGACCGGTACGGGTGGGCGTCTGACTTCAGGGTCCGGGTTTGCGTCACTCGGTTTCACGCATTTCACAAAGCTCGATAGCGTACTCCGTGGTTGGCGTTCTAGGGCGCGGTGCGCAAGGAACATGACACCCCTCGAAGTTTTGGTGCAGACACATCCCTCACCATCAGCAATCAGACCCGTCTTCCGCTTCGTGGCGCATATGATACACGGTAGGTCCATGGCGTGGCCCGAGCGTTTACGGTAACTTTATTTTTTTGTTGGAATTGCGGCTTGTGGGCTGACGTACGTCATTCAGCATCGAGTGTTATTTCTTAATTGGTTTTGTCGATTGCAGTTGTCGCATGGCCGAGAACCGATGACTTTAATTATTTTCCAAACTATTGGTTGTCGTGTCGTGTGTACGTGGTCAAATTTATTTATTAATTGGATTTGTCGTTTGACGTCGAGTGACGCGATTTGGAAATTATCTATGGGGTAAAATCAATAAAGAGAGCACGGTAGACCATTCATATGAGGCAGACGCTTGCATATAATAAGCTGGACACTAGCCTTGCAAAACGTCACCATCCCGTAGGCAAATGCATGTATGTGTCTAGCGCGTTATGCGTGATGCGATAGGAATGCATACATGGACCAATTGGTTTACGGCAATGTCGGCGCTATATATACATGTATACATTTGTCAAGTTCACATGTCGGCCCTATTGGAAATCACACATCCGGCTCAATGCGAGGCGGAAAATCCTTCTCGCCGACGGTCTGGATCCTAGTGCTCTGAAATGTGCGCAGCAGATTCTTGGCTGTCGGACGCTTGTCCATGTCTACGCTGAAGCATTGCTTCAGGTGCTGCATGAGTGCATGCTTCATGAATCCATTATGCGTTTTCGCTTGACTTAGGATATAGTCCCATCCGTGAAGTTGGCCACCAGCCGGCGGGTGCTGGAAGAGCTGGACCAGGAGTCCACCCACAGACCACATGTCTCCTGGCCTGCTTGGGCCGTGAGCCCGGTGCTCAGGAGCAAGATAACGTTGGTCTTCTTCACCGAGAGTACGCTCGTCATGCGCAGACTTCAGGTTTGCTCGATCGACGCAGCCAACTCCGAAGTCGATGACTCGCAGCGTGATGCCGCCCGCGGACGCGCACGGTAGCGCTTCGGCAACGACCACATTGTTACCCTTGACGTCGCCGTGCACGATACCCTTGGAGTGCAACTGCGAAAACGCCTTCAGCAACTCCTTGGCAAGTAGCAGCTTGACCTCCAAGGATAGTCCACCGTCAGGCGGACGCCGCATGAATTCCCACAGCGTCCGGCCGCGATCGGGCATGACGAGCAACGGAACTGGCCCGACCTGCAGCGCTTGCCGAGTTTTGGTCTGTGCGCCCGCCCGCTTTGCCGGCCAGGTTGAATAAGCCTCGCTTTGCGGCGCGATGGGTGCAGCTTCGGCGCAATCTCCAGCTGCATCGCGTCGCGCAAGCCGCCTACCTGGCGCTTGTTCTTGTGCTAGTGGTCTCCACTGCTGCTGGTGGGAGTTCTCGCTTGGCGCACGGGGGGTGGAGAGTAATGGCGTGCTTCCTCGCCTCGAACACGCCGGTAGCCGCAGTGCGGTTCAACAGAATTTTGCGATTTTTTCTGCTTTTGTGCGGAATCTTGTGGGTCGCTGGCAAGCTGACGGAGAGTGTGCCTGCGCGTGGTGTCATGTCACCCACACGGAGTGCCTGGGGTGCGTCGCCCTGCACTTCTTGGGAGGCTCAGCAATCGTCGAGGCAATGGGAGCAAGGCTGGGAGGCCAACGTCGCGGAGCAGGATGAGGTCTTGCCGTACACCGTGCTGGACGAGCTTCAACCTCTGGGTGACACGACTGTGACCAAGGACGAGGCAGCGTGGCTCGACACTGAGCTCAATGCCACGTTTGGAGGACATCCTGACTTCAAGGAGGAGCATTGGGAGGAAATGCGAGCTGTTCTTCGCAGATGCAAGAGCACTTTCGCCAACAGCCCTCACGACCTGACAGGCTACAAGGGCAAGGCGGAGCATAACACGTTCTCCATCCCTTTTATAGACGAGTCCAAGGCTGCTTACCAGAGACCCAGGAAGTACAGCCCGGGCGAACAGGAGATCATTGACATCCACTGCAAGGAGTTGCTGCTGGAGTATGGCTTCATAGAGCCTGCAGCCAAGCATTGCAGACATGCGAGCAACGTCGTCGTGGCTGGCAAGAAGGATCATGAGACTGGCCTGTGGACCCAGACGCGCTTTTGCGTGGATCTCAGGGGCGTCAACCGACATTCCCTCAAGGACAACACTCTGCCACATCGACCAGAGGAGCTCTACCAGAAGGTTGCGAAGGCCAAGTTCAAAACCACGCTGGATGCCACCAAAGCCTTCCACCAGATTCATATGGCTACGGAAGAGGACAGGAGCAAGACGGCGTTCTGGTGGAAGAACCAGTTGTACCAGTACACCTCAATGCCCTTTGGGGCTGCTGGAGCAACATCTGCGTTTGTGAGAATCATGGACTACGAGTTACGTCACCTGCAGTATTGCACGGTGGCATACGTCGATGACGTAGTGGTCTACACGGACTCCACGCCTGAGCAGCATCTGAAGGACGTCGAGGACGTGTTGCGCACGTTGGGAGACGCTGGCATAAGACTGCACGCAGGCAAGAGTATACTGTACCTTTGGTGCAGCCACAGTGGACTTTCTGGGTTACCGCATTGGGCACAACTCCATTGGCGCGCAGGAAGCAAAGTGCAAGGCCATCCAGGAGCTTCCGAGGCCCCAGGACAAGACTGGGCTCCGTTCCATCTTGGGCATGATGAATTACTATAAGGGCCTGGTGGGTGAGCCAGGGGGGCCGAATTACTCTGAGATGGCCCGCCCTCTCAACGACCTGCTCAAGAAAGAGATTACCGATATCAAGGGAGCTTGGGGGAAGGAGCAAGACCAAGCGCTTCAGGACCTGAAGGACTCGCTCTGCTCTGGGAGATGTCTGAGGCCTATCGATTATGGCAGGCCCCTCATATTGTACACCGATTGGAGCACCTATGGCATTGGCGCAGTGCTGGGCCAGAAGGATGACGATGGGAAGGAGTACATCTGCATGGCAATCAGTCGATCCCTGAGTAAGACAGAGAGGCAGTACGCCAGCTTCAAAGGTGAGATGCTTGCAGTGGTGTGGGCAGTGCGAACGCTGAGGCAGTACTTCTTACATGACGTTCACTTCACGCTGGTGACTGACCACTCACCACTCACCACCTTGATGGAGAAGGCTGATCTTCAGGGACAGCACTTACGCTGGGCAATCAGCTTGCAGGAGTTCGACTTCACGGTGCAGTATCGCCCAGGAGCCAAGAACAGCAACGCCGACGTGCCGTCTCGCTATCCACTACCGTCCACGACAGACGAGACTGGGGCAATCCACGCACCCCACCCACCACCACGCGTCAGCGCCCGCTACGCAGCACCGCGCGAAACAGCGATTGTCCACTCTGCGGCATCACCATCAATCGCCCCTACCACCGATTTCTCCCCAACCGCTGCGCAGTGTCAGGAACGCGAAGCGACCTCGTTCTGCGTGGTTACTCACCATGCAAAATACTCGAGGGAGATACACGACCGGAAAATCAGACCCTCATTCGTGACGCCACTGAGCTCATGTACATCAACACCGTCAAGGTCACGAATGGATTCCAGCCATTGACGCTACGACGATTCAGAGCAAACGGTTCAAGATGGGCAGCAACAGCACACACGCAGCTTCCCTCCACCTTCACCCCCACTCACACAACCAATCACAACTACGCACGCGGCGTATCCACCCGCGTAGGCAGTCATGCAGCCCCGGCCACACAGGATACGCCACCAACCCACAGCGGTCAGCCCGTACCTGTCGCACCACCCGCACCTGCCGATGCGCGTGGCCGCCCCGCACCTCAAGCTGTAAGAGCGCCATCACACAGGCCCCGATCATCCCCCGTTCACCGGCACATCGGGTTGATGACCACCATCCTGTGCTTTTTGTCACTCGCAAGCCCCGCCACACCCCTGTCCCATTCCACAGTCATACGCAACTCCCCTACACCTGCAAACCACTTCCTTATCCTGCCATCAACATCTGTCGAGCCGCAGCCTCTCCTCCCGTTGCTGGGGGGGGGGAAATAATACATCACCAAGCACGACAGAAGCAGATTAGGCGAGCGGTACCACCAGACCTATCTTTTTTCAAAAACCCGCACACCACCACGGGCAATCCCAACTCAGCAACAAAACCCCCAACACGCCAAGCCCGACAACAACCACTCATCAACCCAGCTGCCACAGCGCCACAACCACCCCAACCGACCCCGCGTGTAACAAGTCGGAGCTCCCCGCGGTACAACTCAAGCCTAACGCAACCTCCCTGCCACGCCGCGAACAGGCCCACACACCGACACACACCAACGCAGCCAACGCCACAGCAGCGTCGCCAACGCCACACGCCCCCACCAACATCGTCACTGTGGGGCTGGTCACAGCCTCCACCATGTGGGCGAAAGGGTTCAGTCTCCGTCACGCCCTGCCTATGGACGCCCGGCTCATGGCATCTGGAACACACCACGGCCGTCGTAATCGCAGCAGCCACGGGGGCAGCCGCAAGCGCAACGCTAGAAATGGCATCCTGGGCCATTGGGGTGCTGGTGGTCCAATGGGTCGGATCAGCTACAGTGCACCACACGGCAGTCAGCGTCTTGCTCCTAGAGGCGACGTGGCGGGCAGTACGGAGGTTCTCCCTGAACCTCCCCCCGCTGTTATGACTCGTGGAGCGGTCCCTTAGCGCCCAGATGAGGTGGGCACTCACCCAGGCCTGGGGCTCAGTGCCCAAGTCTGCTGGAAGGCGCAACCAGCGGGCTCAGCAACAGGCCAAAGCTGCACTGCAGCTCCTGGCCCGCACATGGGTACAGCGAGCGTGCATACAGCTTGGCTGCGCATTAGCAGCCTGGACCATCTTCACAACGGTCCAGGCCGACAGTATGGGACACCACACTGAGAAATAAACGCGGTAAACTGGTGGTAAAATGTGGTAAACTGGTGGTAAAATGTGGTAAATTGGTGTTTTACCACCATTATACTAATAGTGGCGATATAAATCCCGTGGGTAATTTCCTATTGGTAACGTGGAAGAATTCTAACACGATTTTACCACATTTACTTATAGCGCGGTAATTATATATTATTGTTTACCATTGCTGTATATAATTTACCATGGTACCCCCCTATGACCGGTAAATTGACCCCCAATGGTAAAATTACCACATATGACCGGTAAATTGACCCCCAATGGTAAAATTACCACATATGACCGGTAAATTTACCACGGTATGACCACGGGTGGACACGTGGCAGGCAGGATGCACTATGAGGCCACGTGTGCAAGATTAGTGCAAGTGGCAAGCAGGCATGGAATGTTACATAACTGTTACCAGATATGCTATGCTAGGATCTTGCAGGCGGCATACTAGCTAGGAGGGTCCAACTATGTCTATCAATACGGCGTGCTATATTTGCAAAAGCTAATTTCATACGTTTTCTGCATCGGAGATCTTGCAGCTTTCCGCCAAGCCGTCTTCCAAATTCCCCGCCTGTCACACATGCAACCCATGGCATCCATCCCGCGACACACCCTACCTTAACCATTAGCTGAGTCACGCTTGAACAATCACACACAACCACTTCCCAGCACATGCCAGCACCGCGGCCGCCATAGCCAACACACAACGCGCCTCCCGTTTCATGGCACCGCCACCCCACCTGACCCACGTGTGCGTCTCACCGCCGTCGCCAACCCCCTTGGCCGCTGATTCGCGACCGCAAAAGAAGCACGCACAAGCGCTAACAAGGGTTAGTATCCACCCACCCCGCGCCTGATTCGGCGCGAAGTGGGATAGACACCCTTGATTGATCACACGGTCATGTCCACTCCCCACCCCAAGCCAGCACCGCGCCACGCTCCTCCCGTTTCATGGCACCGCCGCCCCACCTGACCCACGTGTGTGTCTCACCGCCGTCGCCAACCCCCTTGGCCGCCGATTCGCGACCGTAGAAGAAGCACGCACAAGCGCTAACAAGGGTTAGTATCCACCCACCCCGCGCCTGATTCGGCGCGAAGTGGGATAGACACCCTTGATTGATCGCACGATCATGTCCACTCCCCAGCCCAAGCCAACACCGCGCCACGCTCCTCCCGTTTCATGGCACCGCCGCCCCACCTGACCCACGTGCGTGTCTCACCGCCGTCGCCAACCCCCTTGGCCGCCGATTCGCGACCGTAGAAGAAGCACGCACAAGCGCTAACAAGGGTTAGTATCCACCCACCCCGCGCCTGATTCGGCGCGAAGTGGGATAGACACCCTTGATTGATCACACAATCATGTCCACTCCCCAGCCCAAGCCAGCACCGCGCCACGCTCCTCTTGTTTCACGACACCGCCGCCCCACCTGACCCACGTGTGTGTCTCACCGCCGTCGCCAACCCCCTTGGCCGCTGATTCGCGACCGCAGAAGAAGCACGCACAAGCGCTAACAAGGGTTAGTATCCACCCACCCCGCGCCTGATTCGGCGCGAAGTGGGATAGACACCCTTGATTGATCACACAATCATGTCCACTCCCCACCCCAATCCAACACCGCGCCACGCTCCTCCCGTTTCATGGCACCGCCGCCCCACCTGACCCACGTGCGTGTCTCACCGCCGTCGCCAACCCCCTTGGCCGCTGATTCGCGACCGCAGAAGAAGCACGCACAAGCGCTAACAAGGGTTAGTATCCACCCACCCCGCGCCTGATTCGGCGCGAAGTGGGATAGACACCCTTGATTGATCACACAATCATGTCCACTCCCCACCCCAAGCCAACACCGCGCCACGCTCCTCCCGTTTCATGGCACCGCCGCCCCACCTGACCCACGTGCGTGTCTCACCGCCGTCGCCAACCCCCTTGGCCGCCGATTCGCGACCGCAGAAGAAGCACGCACAAGCGCTAACAAGGGTTAGTATCCACCCACCCCGCGCCTGATTCGGCGCGAAGTGGGATAGACACCCTTGATTGATCACACAATCATGTCCACTCCCCACCCCAAGCCAACACCGCGCCACGCTCCTCCCGTTTCACGGCACCGCCGCCCCACCTGACCCACGTGTGTGTCTCACCGCCGTCGCCAACCCCCTTGGCCGCTGATTCGCGACCGCAGAAGAAGCACGCACAAGCGCTAACAAGGGTTAGTATCCACCCACTCCGCGCCTGATTCGGCGCACAGTGGGATAGACATCCTTGGTTGATCACGCATGTCCACTCCCCAGCCCAAGCCGACACCACGCCCGCCACAGCCAACACGCACCGCGCCATGGATGCCTCTCCCCTTTTTGCCGCACCGCACCGCGGCCCCCTAAGACACCTACCCACCCTCCCCGCATCTCGTCACGGCCCGCCGTGAGCGTGTATTTTCCCGTACGTGCGCATGACCTAGATATACTGGAACTGGATATACTGGAACCTTGGAACAGCTGCCACGCCAGCAAGGGCACGTACAGCAAAGCACGTGAAGTGGATTCAGAAAGGGAGTGAGCCGGACCCAACACCAGGTACTAATCGCCAAGGTTGAGGCAAGGAGTGAGACCGTACAACGCACAAACTGAGGGGGGGAGCTCACAGCAGGCGCGCCGAGCCCTGTGCCCCGATCCAGAAGGAAAAAAGGCTGGTGAATCGCCGCTGGCTTTCTAACCAGTACCTCACTTTCCGAGCGAGTGGAAAGGCTCCGAGGGGAGTGAAAAGGCATCCCCCCTAGTCGTAACTCGAGGGGGCACACGAGCAGGCACACGACCGCTGCCCCTATGGAATGCAGCAGAAGGCGGGCCACCGTAGCTTGCCCTCAACGTGCGAGTTGGGAAATCCCACTCTGAAAAGAAAGTGCCAGCCCGCGTGGATCTGACCTTCTTTGCCGGCTTCTTCTCCTCCTCGGCCTCCTCCATTACCTCCTCACCCTGCAGGTCCCAGTTGTAAGTTAGAGAAAAGAAAGTCCGCGTCGCCGACTTGCTATATGAAGGCTCTGGCCGGGATGTGCTTCTTCGATGGAAGCGCAGTAAGCGGGGGAATACCCAGTGGCCGCTCACGACCAACAGCAACGGCGAGGAGGAATACCCAGTGGCCGCTCACGACCAGCAGCAACGGCGAGGGGGAATACCCAGTGGCCGCTCACGACCAGCAGCAACGGCGAGGGGGACTATTATTGGGCCCCTTACACAAAACAGGACCGGACCATCAGTGGATCCCTCACACGGGGAGGGTGGGACAGCTGGATTGTGCCACAGTTCAGCGATGAGTGCTTCCTTGGGATCAACTACTTGCCCCATCACAACAGGAGGGGAAAGTCATGAGAAGTGGGGAGGAGGCATATGCACCTGCCACTGGAGTGTCTCCGCCTTTAACCTCGCCGTGGCGAGCTCCTTCTCTGTGACCTCCAGCTGCGTCTTCATCTGGCGGGCCTGGGTCTGCGCCTCCAGCGTGCGCGCCTCTGCGCTGTGTGCCATCTTCTCCAGCTGCACATCACTCACCCGCGAGCCCGGCCACGCAGCGGCGCCTCACATAGCCCCAAGGCTCCCCTCTGAAACAACCTTTGAACCCGGTGCCAGCATACCAGCTCCCATCTTAGAGGCCGGGCCTGAAGACTGGTTTGCGTCGGCAGTCTGCGGGAGCACTGGCATGTAACACAACACCAAGGAGCAGTGTGAACGGGGCATAAGGGTCTCTGTGCACACACCTACCCGCCCGCGGAAACCTCTCCATACCGGAAGGCAGGAGTGATAACATAGGAGCGCATGGAATACCGCAATCGGATTCTCGGTGCACAATATGGGGCGCAACCGTTGTTAATTACTCGAAGCAGAACCGGCCACTTTGCGCTGCCCGTTCACTGCAGTTAGTTACCGCCGCATGCGCGCCGCGCGGCAGCTCCCGGTTGGCGAATTACACACCTTCCCGTAGCTATGTTGCGTGTCGATGAGCTCATTTCGATGACGCGCAATGGTGGACACGACGTAGGTCGGGTTGTTGCGCGTTTGAAGGGTGCGCAGTCCAGGCGATCCGGACCCAGCGCCCCAGCTTTCTGTGTGCGCGGGCGTACAGCCGCGTTAGAAAGAAGCAGAAGAGTACAGACTGGTAATGTGTATTGCGCACGAGCTCGAGAGGTAAGGAGATGGAGCGCACCTCGCGCAAGGGTAGCTCGATGTCCGGATCGAACTCCTTCAATTTGGTCTCGCAGAGAGAGCGGTAGTCTGAGGCCAGTTCGAGTTCATCGGCCTGCCGGCAAGAAGCGCACAATGCGGAATCGGTGGCTCGAGTTCGGTCCGTGTGGGCTGATATATGTAGGTTGCCGCTTGAACGAGAAAGATAAAAGAAACGGGTTTCCGGCACGACCCTCTCGAGGAAGCCTCGGAGGAAGCCACACGTGCAGGAGTGTAACCGCATGGAAGCTAGCCTTCTGATTCAACGCCCTAACACCGGACATAACACATGGTTTTCAAGGTTTTGTGCGATGGCGTGGTCTGTGGGCAGTTTTTTTGAGGAGGATTTGCCTACCCGAAACAGAGGTTGGAGAGAGGTCAGGTATAAAATAGGAATCGAGTAAGTAATAGCCAGTCGAGTACCGCTACTGCGTTCTTCAGCCTTAACAAACTCTCACATAATTCCTGAGACGTGAAGGGTTGGTTTAAAACAAGATAGAAAGATCAAAACAGGGACAGCAAGTGGGAAGCAAAACACAGGCGCCTCTTTATCACTTTCTGAAAGCCTCTACGCAACAAGCTTGCTTCGCTCTCATTCCCGTGGTGGAAAAAAACTACAGCGTACAGCAGGGCTGAACGCCGAATCTAGAAAACCGTCGCATGGACTACCTTAGCGGCCTTCTTTTTCTCGCGTCGCTTCTTGCTTCTGCTCGCTCCCTTTTCTGAAGTCGGAGCGCCGTTTACAACATCCGTAACGACTCCGTTTCCCGCCTACAAAGAAATAAGACCCCCGCATATATCGATTTTCCAGGAGGATGACAGTTGACGTGTCCGATTGCATAGCACGCTTAAACATCAGGAAGATCCTAGGGTTCCTCTCGTGCAAATCGAACTCGCAAAAACTAACTACAAACAGTTCCTTACACAGCCGCATTGCATGGCCGAAGAAACCAAAAAGTCTACTACCGTAAATTTATTTCGAGGCGATGAACGTCCAAGTGGGTAAAAGAGGAATGAAGGCGCTACCTCCTCAGAACCGTTGACTTCAAGATCAGCTCCCATTATGACCACTGTTCGAAGACTTAGGTATCAGACGTGTTTACAGGGATTCGGAAACTAATATATCCCCCTAGGTCCCAAAAAAATGCCACGAGGGACACGGGAAGACTAAGTATCGAGCTGAGAGGAACGTGAGCTGCACCCTCTGCTCGCTGCGTGCTCGAATTTGCCGACTCTTTGGCCTTCGAGACGGTAGGCTCCTTGCCTGTTGAGTCCGTAAAAAGTAGTTTGCGGCAGAATGAATAGCAAGCTCGCCCCCGGGGACTGGACGGGCACGGCGCTCCACTCCTTTCAAATTCTACCTTGCGTTGGTGACACAGACCAGAGAATTGCACATCTCGATCTGAGACCATTCCCGATCCTCGTTTACCACGATTTACCAGCTCCGTCTCTATATTTATACTACATTGCGAAGTTTTATATCCATTTACCATTAGGCCACGACCATTTACCATTCCAGATCCTCGTTTACCACGCTCCGTTCTGAAATTACCAGGCTTTTACCATGCTTCAACCTATGTTACCGCAAATTACCAATGATTTACCGTCAGTTATTTTTTTTCATAAATATTTTAACGTTTACCACCTGATTACCACCCCACATAGGGGCTTACCGCCGTTTACCACCAGTTTACCACATTTTAACACCAGTTTACCACATTCTACCACGATTCCTTCTCAGTGTGCACGTGCTCGTGGAGACGGTCAGGCTCGTGGCAACAGAGGCATGGAGGAGCACGCCCAGCTGGTGTGCGGCGGCGGCGGCGGCAGCAGGGACAGTGTACGCATGGACACGATTCCGCCTGGTCAACGCCAATGCCATCATGCGATTTGTCGTCCTCAACCCAAAGTGCGAGGACCCCCCAGCCGTTTCAAGCGCACCAGCAAGCGGAACAAACGTCAGGGCCGCGGGGCACCATCATCCCACGATCTGCGGCGCAGGGCCAGCCTCAGGAAGGCAAAAGACAGACGCCAAGCCCGCAGAGGTCGCAAGCGGCGCAAGAAGCCACAGCAGCGCCACCAGGCGCAAGCATTCGCCACACAGGCGGGCGAGGTGGACGGCGCCGTGCCTCTCGGCAGGGAAGATGACGTCGAAGCACTGCACGCCCGTGACGAGGAGCTGGACGTCATCATGGGGCCTCAAGCAGGCTTCAACGGCGAGGGCGCGTGGACCGACGAAGAATGGCAGGCCCTGCGCGACCTCCTACTCCGCGAAAAGAGCTTCATGGCCACCTCCGCCACCGATCCGCCAGGATACACGGGAGAGATCGGCAAGTTCGACATTCCCTTCAAGGACGAGTCAGCCTCGCACTGCCAGAAGCCCCGGCGATTCTCGCCAGCCGAACGGGCTCTGATCGACGAACACTACAACAAGCTGCTGGCGGACGGCATCATCGAGAAAGCCCCGAAATATACTGCGAGAACACCTGCAATGTCGTCGTTGCCATGAAAAAGGCCTTGGATGGCTCCTGGACGGATAAGCGTGTGGCGCTGGACCTACGAGGCGTCAACGAGCTGTCACTCCGAGACCGTACGCCTCCACGGCTGCCCGAAGACCTTTTTCACGACATCGGCCGCGACCAGTACATGACCAAGCTGGACCTGCGCAGCGGCTTCCACCAAATCGTGCTGACCGACGACGCGTCGCTAAAGACATGCTTCTGGTGGGCACGCGACGGTGCCGCCCCCGAGCAGTACGTCTACAAGCGCATGCCCTTCGGCAGCGCAAACAGCACCGCCATGTTTGGGCGGGTAATCGAGCACGAGCTGCGCGGACTCAGCTGCGCCAAGGTGTACTGCGACGACATCCTGGTGACCTCGCCCACCGCCCGCCAACACCTGGCCGACCTGGAGGCAGTCATGCAGCGCCTAAGCAAAGTAGGGCTGCGCGGTCACCCCGGCAAGTCGGTCTTCGCCGCCGGCGGGTGCGAGTTTCTGGGTTTCCTGCTTCGACCCGGTAAGCTGTCACCTCACCAGGCCAAAGTGGCCGCCCTGCTCGAACTGCCCACGCCCACAGATGTGAGAGGCGTTCGGGCCATACTGGGTTTCATGAACTTCTACCGGATCATGGCCGCGCGCATCGGCAAAGAGGACTACTCGTCGATGGCATGGCCGCTGAACTGCCTACTGAGAAAAGGCAACGAGAACGTCAAGGACTTATGGGGCAAGGAGCACGACGACGCATTGGCCCAGCTCAAAAAACGGCTCACCGAGCCCGGCGTGGTCATACACGCCTACGACCCGAACCGGCCACTGTACCTTATGACCGACTGGTCAGGGGTCGGCATCTCTGCTATATTGGGGCAGAAGGACGACGAGGATCGTGGCGTCATCATCGCGGCCGCCAGCCGCTCGCTCTCCCGATCCGAAATGCGCTACAGCAGCTTCTACGGGGAAGCCCTCGCGGCCGTGTACGGCGTGAGATCCTTCCGACACTACCTTCATGGCGTCAAATTCACGTTGATCACCGACCACAAGCCGCTAACTGCGCTCCTCGCAATCCCTGACCGGCATGCACCTACGTTGGCAGGTCTCCCTGCAGGAGTTTGAGTACGACATCGTGCACAGAGCAGGAATCAGCCACACCAACGCTGATGTGCTATCTCGATATCCGAGGGAGTCGTCCCTGGACCCCACCGGAGCTAGCCTGGACCCCACTGAGGAGGAAGCCGCGCTACCCACAGCAGGGGCCTTCGCCTGCCTCTGCGCCCGACACCCTCGCTCCCCCGAGGAGAGCACGCAGGACATCACCCCCATAGCCTCCTCATGGCAATACGAGAGCCATGTGGGCAGGCTGCCCGGCGACCCCTGCACGAGTCACGACCTGGTCAGCCACCACCTGGGGGAGCACTGGTCCATGCACGCCGAGTACAGCGACCACGACGCCCGCGACGACGACGCGCTGACGCTCTGGGAAGAGGCATGCTGTTTGGTGGACGCATACCTAGGCAGCAGAAGGCACGTCCCCGTCACCCGGGTGCTGTCGTGCGGCGAGTGTGTGGACGGGCAGGCAACCAGCCTGGACACGCGCCCGCTCCCTCAGCGAACCTTGTCCCACCTCCATGCCGAAGGGTCCGCCGGGTCATAGAGCTCTGCGCAGGCCTGTGTTCGGGTTTGGAGGCATGGCTCATCGCAGGCGGCAAATGGGCTGAAAATGCGCTTTTCCCACTTGCTCATTTTCAGCCAATCTGAAAAACAAAGCGCAACTCAAAACCAAAGGTTAGTAAAGCGGAAAAACACAACGCATAAAGGCAGTATTTTTTAGGTGTGACACTAGGGGATGATAGAGCAAATACCTTTATTTGTGGTGTTGAGGTTGGGCTGAAAAATTACCTTTTGGACTAGGTCATTTTCAGCCGATCTGAAAAACAAAGCGCAACGCAAAACCAAAGGTTAGTAAAGCGCAAAAATAGTACGAGACGAAATACAAGATTACCGAAGGAAAACAAAAAGGCCTAGTGGTGTGAGTTGGAATCGAACCAACATCATCTCGTCCAAAGGACGAGCGAGAACACATGTCTCGTTCACACCTCAATTAGA
This sequence comes from Cymbomonas tetramitiformis, assembly GCA_001247695.2. NCBI lineage: Eukaryota > Viridiplantae > Chlorophyta > Pyramimonadophyceae > Pyramimonadales > Pyramimonadaceae > Cymbomonas > Cymbomonas tetramitiformis. The sequence continues at coordinate 19,026 of LGRX02006093.1, forward strand.
CGCTAAGCACGCCGAAGTGCGCGTAAAAAAACCAAGGCACGAAAAGCACCCGCAATCACTATTGAAGTATTGCGTTGTGCAACGTTTTTCTGTTAGACGAACTATTTTAAAAGGACCACTTCACCCAGCAGCAGTCCGCGGAAAACGAGGCTGCGGTGGAATTGAGTTGGATGCAGGTGTAAAAGTGGTAGATGCAAATTTCACTTCAACGTTAAATAAAATTCAAACTCGAACGGTCATGTCGATGTGCGGTGCGGTGCTCGTGCTCACTCCCCTGCGCTGGGCCTGACGATGCGATGCGATGCGATGCGATGCGAATAATGCTAGCTGACGATGACGCCTGACCACGACCGCGACCACACGCCAGCGCCACACCAGCGCAGCGCAGCGCTGGCAGATTTTCCGGGTTTGCTATCCGCGGTATCGTGCAGTCATCACGTCTCACGCGACTCACTGCGCGCGTGATCGACTGTTCGACCGTTGCTAGGAGGGATGGTGCTCTAAAACAAGAGCAGTTTCTTCTACCAAATTCGTCGGCCGCGTTTTAACTTAGTAACTTGGTACGTTTGCCCCTCTCCCGAACAAACCACTTGTTTTTTTGCACTTCTACCTACACCACACAATTATGCCCAGTATTGTATGTAGCCCACCTTTCTGGAAATCGTATCGTATTTCAGAGTGACGTTTCAAGGTTCAATGAATTGCGTTTCGTGATGCAGATTGACGCTGGATTACTGATTGATCCATACGTATCGTGCGTCAGAGTGACGATTCAAAGCATCCGAAGTATATGTTACGGATTATTTGCGCTAGCCGTCGTCGCTTTAGCGAACGATGATCCCACGATTTAACGATTTATAATCGCACGATTCTCGGCCTTATATATATGACTGATCGACGAAAACCCTTGGGTACATGTTTCCACAGTTATATATAGTGCACCCAACCCTTCCTCCCCTCCTGAAGCTACTATGGAGGTTCACAGGCGGCAATGGGGAGCCCGATTTTGGGGCTTATTTTAATGCAAACGGAGTGGCCCTGCTTAACGGGATTGGACTTATAATCCTTTACCCGGTCTGCTCAACTCCTCAATATTTGGTCCGGTACGCGCGCTTTGACGAACATCTATCGCGATGAGTGAGAATGGATTCGTCACGTACTAATGTGAAATTTCTTTAGTCATGTTTGTCAAGCACAACTTAGGATCACAACTCCGTCTACCTCAGTCGATATCTCCGGTAGCTCGGATGACTGGTATCAGTGGTATTCTCCGACTCGTCAAGGCGAAGAACTGAGGACGCATAAAGTGTGAGTGCAGTAGTAGGATATCGAATTTTGTGTGCGCAGGTTGCGGAGCTTAATCACATAAGGCGACGCACTCGCATAAATCGAATATTTGATATATACACTGCAATAGCGAATACAGCGTGCGAGAAAATTGTTGCGTTCGCAGAAGCGCACTCGCAAGACACAACTGATCGCATATACTACACGATAAGGTGTGCATATGGCACATATCCGCGCAGCAATGAAATGTACACGATAAATGGTTCGCGGATATATGCATGTTCGCAGATGCGATAAATCATCGGCAAAATCGTTTCCGCGCGGAAAATCATCAGCGCAGTATCGCAATTTTCATGATTGCGCTGAATTGCTTTTTGTACGGCCTCATATAAGTTGATGCGCGATGATCACTAAATTGCAGATGGCAGCATGCGCGATGGTCGCATACTGCGCGATGGTCACATATTTTGCAGAAGTTGATCGCAGCATGCGCGCGCTTGCAAGAATCATGTTCGAAAATTGTCCAGAATGATATATGACATAGTGGTCATCGACAGAATCTTGATTTGTATACATGTTAGCGCTCGTATCATATGCTGATGAATGGCGACGACAATTCATACTTTTCATCAGCAGCGCGCTCGCAATTGTATACAACGTACATCAGCGATTTTTGCAAATCATCTCTACGCACTGTTTACAATCACTGCGTGCAATGATTTATGACCTGTCAGCATAATATATACCTTTCATGATTTCATAAGATGCGAGGAATGCTCGATTTTAGCACGTACGGTTTTAATGTGTCTACATGCAGTGAGAAGCACACATGTGTACGCGCGATGAAAACATATGCAGAATGATTGTATATATGCAAAAATGCTGAAGAGCATGGCGTAATGATCGTTATGCTGTGGATACATACTGTTGTGAATGCATTATTATCGTATTGCAGCAGATTCCAATGTTCTGATGACCACACAAATACTTTTTGATCATCAGCATCATACTTATCAGCACATACACTCATTTCACTTACAGCAATCATCAATATACAGCGCATATACTTCTATATCATGCACACATCTTATGCTGAATGATTGCAATATTGTGAATGGTACATACTTTATTATACTGTACAGCTTGATCACGATAACAACTGTAGTATATAGAGCACAAGCATATTGCAGTGAATGCTAGTCTATATTCTAATCCATGTTGCAAAGGGTGCCTGACAGTAATCTCAACACCATAATTAGTTTGTCGTGCCCTGGTGGAGCCGAGATGCTCTCCAGGTAACATGTACATTCTATGGTGGATTACTTGAAGGAATGCTCACCTGAGCTTCATGTAAAATCTATCAGTAACTCATTTCGTAATGAGATTATCATGGAATTACAACAATCCCTAAACTATATATATCATGTTAGATGTAATCAGTACGTGGTATGCTGACAATCTGCATGATAAGTTGTTAGGATATTGTGATATCCATAAAGATCTTGCAAAGTGTGTGCAAGTAAACACACACACACACACTAGTACTAATCAGCAGTACTATACACTGCACAAACACTAGCATTCATTATACATGTTGACAATACACTGACTCCAAGTGTAATGATCAAGTATTGTATCAATACATAATACATAGATACCATCCAGCAAACACATGTGCGTGCTGGATGTCAAGTGATGGCGATAGATATGGGACAGGATCAAATAACATGCTGAAGGGCTGGATGGAGATATCTCCAGACCCGAAGGCAGTATACAGTGCTCAAATAACAGCTGGTCACTGTTGAGCACTGTCCATGCGTCTCATCTCACATATCATCGCTGGAGCAACTACAAAGACTACTCTGCATATTGACGATTGAATCAGATTTGATCAGATCAATATTGCATGTAACTCTCAGATCAGCTTACATGATATCTGACATAGTTATTAAGGACAAAACACACACATAAATATGCTGTGTGAAGTTGCTGTGATTATATCCAGCAAAAGTCCAGATTTGTTCTAGATAAGATATATCACTTTGATAAATCTTAAGAGCATAGACCTATGCTCAGAACAAATCATAGGTTGATATATATCACTAAAGTGGGTGTTTCCACTTAAGTTGATAAATCCATATATAATCAGAAAAGTACATTTGCTGTACATGGGTTTGAATCAGTAAAACCCAGAATGCTATCAACCATGAATGTTGATATATAGCACAACTCACTTATTTGCTATGAAATTTGTCATATGCAAAAGTGAAGTTCATTACAGCGATTCTGTACTTATATTCCACATATACACTGAAATATGTCATCGAAGATAGCTAAAAAAAAAGCTATAAAATGGGTAAAAATGCTCCACGCATGATTTCAAAATGAAAAATGTGTGCCCATTTTATATGAAATTATGATTTTATACCTATTAAGGTATCAGAAAATCATAATGACATATGTCATATCTCGTGTAACGCCCTAGATATTAGATATGTAATATATAGGGGTAGACATATCGCTGTAACGATAAATCGCTCAAAATGCTGTACGTGAAACACATTTTGAAATTTTCGGATTGGTTTTTTTTGCTGAAATGAATATTTATATATCAAATAACAATCCCTGAGCACACAAGCATGTGTAACGCCCTGTAACAACCCTAAAATTAAATGTGTGTGACAGGGGGTGTAACGTACCTCCTGAAAACCACCTTGCGTTCATGTAGATATTAAATGCAGTTTTGCTTAAAAATCTTTGCAAAAACATTATACTGCTTATTTTTTACATGTATTAGGGTTACTGATATCATGTAACACCCTAATCACTATATTGGGTAATAGGGCCACTGTAACCACACATGCCCTAACATGCCGCAATTATTTCGAAAAACGTTTTTTGGGCATTATTATATCATGCTAAATCATCACAGACATGATAATACTGCGGGCAACAACCCAAGAACTGTCGGGCAACAACCCTAAAACTGTATCAGCTGCTTCCTATAAGGACTGCAAGCGATAAGGTATAAGCTATTAAGTATATAAACAACTGACTGCCTATGTTTTCACACTTCCTCAAAGGGGAAGAAGGTGGATAGGATTCACACATATCCATTTTCCGATCTGGTGATTATGATGAATTGCTTATGATAAAATCACTGCATCCACAAGTAACGTTGAAATCTGTACAACGTTAAATCCACCATCACTAATAAAGTGTAAACTCGGATGGGAAACTATATTCCAATGACTATAAGTTGACTCTTGCTCAGCATTTACATTCTCGAGTAAGTTTGGAATGCTGAACTATATACATAACATACAACCTGATACCATGCGTAATTGCATTTCCTGGATCAGAAGATGATAGTTATATAATGTATATATGTATATATATGTCCCACCTGATACACTTTGGCACTATAGCCGTACACAAGAGTGGGAAGGACAAGTGTATCGCTGTAAGACTGGATGATATAGTCCCAGTGCTGAAGGCAGAATGTGGCACCAGAATAACAGCTGACAACTGTTGGGAGACCACCATTCAAGACCTTCCAAACATAACTCCGTTGTCCTAAGATGCAAGTGAATTGTTCATAATATATTGACATCACATAAAAGCATTCTGATAAAAACCCTATATATCCATGTGAGTTGTCATTACTACAAATGACATAGGTTTTGAATCGTCGAAATGAGTATAACTCCGATGTATTCATTAAGTACAGAATAGCTGTTGAGATTATTCTTCCGGCTGGATTGCAATCATTCACAATCCTTGTACATTCTGGTGACAAAATATTGCACTGGACTGATCACCACATTGGTATAATCTGTGATATATAAGTCACCAGAAAAAGCATTGCAATCAGCACAATGCTGTCTATACTCACAAAGATGAGTAACATATATTCTCAGATGTAATAAATGGAGGCACAATGTGACCTACGCTAAAATCGCGTATGCTCGGGCACTGTATTGTGACCTGCGCTAAGATCGTGTATGCATGGACACAACATGACTCGTGCCAATGACGTGGACATATTTTATGCCACGACATCACATCTGAAATCAATAAATCACTCAGAGAGAAGGTGTTGACATCAGTATAGCACCATTATACATATAGTCATGAGGATTTTAAAGAAGACATAGTCTCTCCGATATTGACAAACATGGTACATATAAATATATATCCATGCTCTCTAATCATATATTGATATCCCACAGCATACGATGATGGTAATAGCAAGCCATTTCGCCGCTGGAGGGTAGTGTTGTATATGTACAACGTTGTACATATATACAGCACATGCTTGGGCACTATATGACCCACGCTGATGACGTGGATTCGGGCTGCATCCCAATAACTGCAATGCACCTTCGGTGCAAGGGGCTGCATCCCGAGAACTGCTATCCAGCTTCATAGAAAGCTTCCACGTCATCACATAGAGGTCGGACCTCTGTTGTATTTGAACGGCGCTTGACAACCGCCTAGCAATACACTTCCTTGAGGGGGGAAGAAGGTAAGCTAGAAATACAACTAAAAACCAAATAAATAATAAAGACAAATAATAAAACAAGTAAGTTGCATCATTGTTTTTGTTTTGGTAAGCCTGGCTGTATATAGTCAAACCATGCAGAACTCCATGAAGTTGACACATACATCAGCCATGACATACATATGAGCTTGATTTTGAAGACCTAAACATTGTATACATTCAGTCTAGCATGTGTCCAGACTAGAATTGTATATTGACACGGTGCAAGCACTATTGCCTCTGCCACCGATGATCATTTAAAAGGGCAACCATTCCTGATATTTCATACATATCATCTGATTGTATCATTAAAGATGTCAAGAGTACTCAATGCAATATGCAAACTACAGTCTGAGTACAACACCTAGAAGGTCAAAGCCACTGAGCTGACCAATGCAGCATAAATGCTACGTAGTTGCCCTGAAGGCTATACAATAAGCCTATTGCCCTTATGTCTTGATATGTATCCGTGTATTGGCATCTCTTTGAGGTAATTATGCCTACTGAATGAGCCATACCAATCATCTTGTCTTCATTGATCATTACATATCTGATCATATCGCCATTGAGCAATGCCTATTCTGTGAGATTATATATCACGAGGCATTTCATTAGTGCACAATAAACAATTGAAGTGCAACAAAGATCATCAGCTCTACATCATACCAAAAGGTTGAGTTGTTGTCAATTGAATTTTTTAGACACCATTTCTCAGAGGTCTATTCATCATAAAAGACAGAGTCTGTGCGATCATGGCTATTCAGCCTCCGACATAGCTGCATAGCTATTTAGCTTATGACCCAACCGTTGTTAAGCAGCCTCCACGGTCCACGCTACATGGCTGAAAAATGGCAAGCAATCTCTTCGGTCATTCTTGGGCATAGAGCAATCAAGCACAGCCAATCCAGGATGTTTATCCCAAAATTCTCTTCGAATTATTCATATCTTCTATGTGTCATATGAAACAACCAATATACCACCCTATGATGAAAGTCATCTCCTTCAGTGGTGATTTTGCATAGTGACTTTCTTGCTGTTTATTTTCTTCTCATGCTGCAGGTCTGCTGCATCCCTGTGTGATTCGTCCTCGATGAAAGAACAAGACATGTTGAAGCCAGTTTTGCTTTTGGATGAAGAAAGCTCAGAAGATGAAGTTACCAGCAAGTTTCGTAGCTGGTACAACGTTCCGGATGTAGCAGTAGCAAAGAGGCGCTTGCAGAATAAGAAAAACGCTGAGCGTGATGCCAAAAGACGTAAGAAACAATGTCCTCAGTGGATGTTGGATAGTCAATGGTAGCTCTAGCTAGAAAAGTACATTAGATTCAAATTCTGAACATTTAAGTGGGCTTGAATGCGCTCAAATTTGTACTGAGTTGCAACTGTCCAAAGTTTTCATTCTGACATCACTATCTTATTGTGGAATAGCATATAATGGTATAACCATCCACATATAGATTGACATCATATTTGTGGTTCATATCATTCTGGCATATAAGACACGCATGCTTCATTGAGGAATCATGACTCTCTGAAAGTTCATTCTGGAATGTTTAGAAATTTGTTGCCTCGACCATTAGGCCACGAAGTCTTGACAAAAGCCAGACTACCGCGATCTGCAGCTGGTTTCCAAGCGCAGTTCATCCTCATTCTGGAAATTGACAGAAATTTTATAGTCATCAACAAGTCACAATTCTATCGGATTGAAATGACACATCCATCATTCATACTTCTTTATCATAACAAGTCTCTGAATAATGTTTGCCCAAAAATAAAATGGGCACCATTGAGATAAATGATCATGTGCTGAAGAATATACACATATCACTAGGCAATGCCATGTTCTATTCATAATGAATGATATATCAGCCATCCATCAACTACGAAAATACAACTCGTAGTAAGTTGTTGTCATTACAGACACTTCTTGATTGACTCTCCATTAGCTTCGATACCAAAGTTAACTTCAATACCATCACTGATTCTTTGTTCATCATGACAATCATTTTTCAGAACCATTGTCTAAGTTGGGTACACTATAGTGACCCTGAATTGACAAAGTATGTGGGCTGCAACCCAACGACTGCATTTGACATCATCTGGCATTTGCCACATTCGAAAACGTCAGGCATACTGCCAATATGACGTAGAGAGAATCAATGTTCAGGTTAACATTGTTACCTCTAAAGCATTCGATGAGTAATCTTAGTTTGATTCTCTATCAAACCATTTTCACATAATGATTGAATAGCATTCTCCATCACCATCTGATTGGTTTGATGCACCTCTTTTTAAAAGGGGGAGGAAGGAGTATAAATTCATTCATTCTTCATATAGCTGCTTGCCATATATTGATTTACATCATTGATTTTGCTTGGAAAATTAAAAATCTTATCAAAAGTTCCAGCATCTGTATATAGCAGCCATAAAGTTGATAACACGGTACATCATGCCGATTGAAACATCAAATGAAGTCTTATTTGACTTATTGACACATAAAGTTCATTATGAAGAAATCATAGATGCATATTTCTCCGGCTCTATCATATTATATGAAAGGCACTGACATAGGAGAAAGATGGTTTTTCAAATGTGAATAAGCTATATTGTACGCTTACGACCATCACTTTGACGTCAACAGCCTGAGATGCTGATTGTCGAAATTCAAGAGTTGAAGGATTCGATGAATCAACCTTGATACATGTGTTTTGATTGATGAATTGTTGATCCATGGTTTCTCCCCAAATCTAGAGAAGCTGGCACACAAGTTGTTGCCAATGTCTTAAGGAAAGCATCTGAGCAAAAGATTGCCAGTTGTGCCATCAGGCATCGAATTCCATAAACAAGCAAAGCCGAGTGAGTAAATCCGCCACTCTAGCTATTTGCCCGTCATTCCTTCCAGATTCATGACAAGAGACAATTCATCAAAGTCATACACCAATGCATAAGTCGCATGCATGGTTGCACAGTTTGTATCCGAATGCCATTCCATCAAGGTTAAGCATCTTGACAGTAACTCTGGCCAATCAAAAGCCTTCCTGTCTTCGGATATCTTGAGCATTCTCATTTCCAGCTCCATTATGGACCAGGAAGCATCATGACTGTGCCACGCCAGGACGCTAATCCTCAAAGCCGCACACTTGAGGCGAGCCTTATGAGACAGTGACCTTTGGCTTGTGGGGCGTCAACCCCTTATCAAATCCTGAACACTTGTTAACACCTGGATAAATTTATCATGATGCAACTTAAGTGAGATTATAAGTTCCATATAATCATATTGTCTACGTATGCTGAAGGCATAACTGCCGCATATAATCACAATACAGTAATACCTCACATTTAAGGAAATGCTAGGTTAAGGAAACAGCCAGCTTTTCGGGGGGGCGGAAAAATGCGAAAAAAGCTGGGCTGGAAAAAAACATTAAGAAAATGTACCCAAATAAGGAAATGAAGGCTGCCGAATCATTTCGTTAACGGAAATCGGAATGTCATATTAAGGAAACGAAGGCTAGCTGAACATCAGAAAATTCCATTATTATTAAGGAAATTGTAGCTGAATCTAAGGAAATTATAGTCGATATTTCATGAAATTCTGGAAATTCTCGGTCTCACCGCTGGGACTCTCATCGAGTGGCGCTTTGGCCTTGATACGCGTGATGACTATCGACTTCAAGTCGTCGTAGTCTTCCTTACTAATCATCCCACTTTGCAAGTCAGCATGCAATTCTCGCAGTTCCTGGCGACTGCTCGGATCCATGGTGAGTTTAAGAGAATGCGCTGGCTGACTGCGCTTTCCAGTCCCTAAAAAGAAATGGATTTAAGAGAAGAGGCTGGCTGACGCTCGAATCGCGTTTCCTATTCGTTAGTAATTTCGGTAAGAGGCTGACGCTGGCAGGGGGGGGGGGGGTCAGAAAAATACGAAAAAAGCTAGGCTGGCTCCAAATTCCTGTTTCCTTAAAGGTGAGGTATTACTGTAGGTCGCAACTTCTATAATATTGTGGCTTCTGAGTCAAAAGCTGATAGCCAATGACTTTTTGCCAAAAATTGCCGACCAAATAATAATCAGGCCGTGGAAACATATACCCAAGATGGTTCTTGATTGTTATTCAAGATGTATCTTTGCTTTGCCATCATCGAGTTCGACTTACGAACTCTCGATGACAGGGGTGCCTGATGATATGACATTATCATCTGGCGACATGTACAGTCATCGTCGACCGTACTGACGAATGTCATATCAATATATGACGCGACTCGACATGTACAGTCATGGTCGACCATACTGTCGACTGTCATAAATATATGACACGACCGACTGACATGACATGACATGGTATGACATGTCTGACAGGTATGACACGTATGACATGTATGACACACATGTCATCGGTCATGACCCTGACAGAGGCACCCCTCAGTGTGGGGGGTCAAGCTCTGCCCCCACGACTTTCACTTCGTTCGGCTGTGGTATTCGTGTTATGTGACGCTCCGAACCTCCGATGCCGCGATAACTCATCGGTCGCGACTAAATACTTAACACAGTGGGGCTCCGAGCCACGATTAGTCGCGCGATTAGTCGCATTTCGGGTTGTCCGCGATTAGTCGCGACGAGCGACTACTTAGACACAGCAAGTAGCACGTAGCCCGAATTCAGCGACCCCGAATTCGCAACCTCGCTCTCGCAGCCACACCGCCTAGGCGTAGATCCACACTCGCACAACGGAAGGCGAATCCGCAGCACTGACGGCCGCAGCTCCACGCAGTCGAGGTAAGCCCGAGGCACTGTGCGCTAGGTGAAAGCTTTCCGTGTTTTCTTGCAAGGAACGGTCAGTCGTGCAGGAACCCGCTATGCACCTGAGGAGCCTGGAACACCTCTGAATTCACCTCACGGCAAAAAACAGGCGCGCAAAAGTGTACCCTGAATTCATGCGAGCGTGCGTGCGTTTGCGGTATGTGTGCGTGCTGCAGCTCAGCCTTAACTTCACTCACTAACGCCGCTGCTGCTTTCTCCTCCGTGTTCGCACGAAGACATCGTCTTCGTCGTTTACGACCACTTTTCTTTACCAAGCCCCCGAGGGAATTCTCAGGTGAGGCGCGATAGTTCGCACTCCCGTGAATTCCCACCCAGAGAGTGTTGAGAAGGTGCACGGCGACGCCGAGACGGCCAGCAGCTTTCCGTTTTAAACACCCCGAATTCAGCACAAGTTTGGAAAGTCAGCACGCTCGGCTAAGCTCGGCTACTTTAGACGACGTCCCAGCTCAACACCGCTGACAACTTTTCAGACTCCAAAGAGACGACTGCTCCTCTTTCCGGACCCGGTTTCGCCGTTTTCAAGTGTGCATTCACGCGCTTTCTGGCTGTATGACTGCCGAGTGGATTCACCACGCTCGACCTCTGCCCGGACACCATGAATTCTCAGACATCGTCCAACTGTATGCTTTCGCTGTTATGACCTGAGCCGACCCCTGGGAATTCAGTGCCGACCGCTGCTGCCTGCTTTGGGCATCCCCACTCGGGCTAGTTGGCCCAGCTCGAGGGCTGAATTCAACCTTTTCAGCCAGCCCGAGCGAGCTGTGAATTTAGTTTCTGCTGGCCGTTGGACCATGGCCTCCCTTTTGAAGTCGAGCTCCCCAGTCCACTCGGCCTTCGCTGCGTAGTTCCCGAGCCTGAGTTGCCTCTTTCTGCCTTCCCCTTTGAAGACTCCCCACTGACCGGGCACCTTTTCGTCATGTTGCCCGTCAGAGCCCTTTTTGGGGATGCACACGCAGCCCCGAGCCCGTTCGAAATTCCCAGAATAGGGCCTTTCCATGATTCTGCTGAGTTTCCTGAACCTTTTACATTCCATATATATCTAAAAATTTCCCCCCGCAAACAGCACGCACGCCCTGACACCGCCACCTCGCACGCCCAACACCTCGGCAGCCCGGCCACCACGACGCCCGCCACAACGCAACGCTGTTCATAATCGCGACATGTGGTCTCAGATTCGAAGTGAGACCTCCACACTTTAAGTCTGGTGCTCTTCTTGAGCCAATGCCACAAATTTAGCTTCTAAATACGATACATACACAATAAAAGGTCACACGCTTGGGTTAGAGATGATCGGAATCCGTGTCCCCTGTGCATGCCCTCCTAGTGTGGCACGATTGCCACATCGTGCCACAATTAAGTCCTATTAGTCGAAATCTAAAACTCCGACACCATTGCGCATGCAACCTTGAAATTGTCGTTTGGAAATAAGTTGCTCGAGCGATAACAGGTCGCTCGCTCGGTTTCAATCAAGTTGAAAGTCCGGTCCTACTGTGGAGGCCCTCATAAGCTCTGTGCAAACCTGATCAAGCGAGGAGCTAGCCTAAGAAGCACGGCAACTTTGGTATCAAAAGAAAGGCGAGATTTTCGAACCGCAGGCAAAGTGACTTGCAGGTTCTTCCTCCGCACACAGATCCTCGCGACAACGTGAAGTACCGCAGAGTGCACAGGAGTCCTCTCCTCCTTTTGACAATGCAGTTTCGTCGGCGCTCGCGGTGAGTGATATGTCGCTCGATACAGGGAGCTAAACATATGTCGGCACCCAAAAATCTTTTTGATGGTCGGACAAACATTCTACAATTTTCAGGCGGAGGACCAACTTGCACGAACGACCGCGGTCTCCTCGTAATTCTGTGTATAGGCGGCAGGACGTGGTGTTCATATACGTACGAACTGACACCTAAACGTTAGGTCCGTTGCCGAGCGCCACACTCACATAAGCGGCTGAGGTGTTGAAAAGGGTCCTAATTTAACCTAGGGAAGGCGGACGGAGGCCAAAACAAGGGATTACAGATAACTACTTGGATTTGGACGAGACGAGATCTTCGCCGCCTGGACGATGTTTTTTGGAGGATTTTCCCAACTGGAAGCCTGCCTTCACTCATGGGAACAATCCCAAATTGAGCCGTCCGATTTCCGTATGCATCTGACGGCCAAATTTTAGTTGTGCAGGCCTAAATGACACTACTGTACACACTTGACAGGATACACGACCGATTTCTCTTCCCGAAAGAAAATTGTTTCTTTATAATCGACGCTTTAGAAGCAAAAAATTAGGTGGGAAACTTACGTGTTGCTCTTTCCAGGTGAACATTGAAGCCCCCATACTCCTGCCACGAGCATGGGAAGTTCCGATTCCGAAAGCGACGCTGAAGAGAGAGAACGTAAGAAAGAAAAAGAACGGCGAAGGGATTATCAGCGTGATGATCGAGACAGAGACAGGGACAGGGACCGGGACAGGGACAGGGAGAGGGACCGGGATCGGGATAGAGATCGATACGGCAGCAGCAAGAGATATAACTCAAGCCGATATTCAGGCAGAGACCGTGATCGTCGTGATCACAAGTCATCTCGAAGGCCCGATAGGTCTTCTAGCCGCAGCCGCAGCCGTAGCCCTGCGAAAAAAACTCCTGCTGCGCCTGCCGCTGTCGTCAATCCTCAACAACAGGCGTTGCTTCTCCAACAGCAACAAATTCTAGCGCAACAGTGAGTAACTGGTTTGAGCAGTGTTTAAATATTTTTTCATCATCGACTTCTTGTGCGAGGCCCTCAACACCACTGACTGTGCGAATCTTCTCTGTTGGCTTTTGCATACGCAGATGGATTCAACAACAGATGCAAGCGTCTGTATCTGCAGCACCCCCTACTAATAAGAAGCAACGTGAATTATATGTCGGGAATTTAACTGTCGGTCAGTATGCGCACTGGATTTCCTGTGGAAGTTTTCCCGTGCGGATACCTGGGTATTTCTAACGGTCGCTGTTGCTTACAGGCCTAGTCACACCGCAGATGCTGCAGGAGCTCTTTAATGGTGCACTTGCACCTTTAGTTCCTGACGGTGCAACTAATCCTCCTTGCTGTAACGTGTCGATGGACGGGTCCTTGAAGTTCGCGTTCGCCGAGTTTCGTACGGAGGAGATGGCGACCATGGGCCTGCACCTGGATAAGGCACTGAGCTTCACTTTTTTTCCTTGTTAGGTTCTGTCGTTGTTCCTGCGGAGATAGTGACAACGTTGTACTACAGGTTGAACTGTGCGGTCGTAACATTAACGTCGGACGACCTGGTGGATACATCGATCCAAACACCCCAGGATACCAACCGGGCAAACCGGTGCAGCCGGGCATGGTAAGCCTTAAGCTGCCTAAAACTCTCCTATCGTCTACTATTATTTTTATGTAGAAAGAAGTTGTGAAAGTAAAATCAAATGCGGCAAAATTAACCGTTCTCCTCACTATTGAGCAGTTATATCCCATACTGAAAACTTTTTTGGAGTACTAACTCAGTTTTTCCCCGTTTGGCAGATGATAACCACCGGTGGCAGTAACGCATATCTCGGGGCCATGAATCCGCTATTGGTGAGTCACAGACTTTTGCTCTACAACTATGAATTCTCCAGCTTTGTTCCGTGCGTTTTCCACGAGTTGTCTGTATCGCGTCTACGACGGCAACCGTTTGAGTCTTCGCCGCTTTCCTCTTACAGGCTCCTCAGGCACCAGCTACAAACTGCCTTTACCTTGCTAACTTGGCAAGTTGTACAGATTTGCTCGATGAGACCGAGCGCGCTGATATTGCGGAAGAAGTTAAGGTAGTCCCTTGGAGCTCGTGTAGCCCTGATTTCAGCAGATATCAGGCTCAACAACATCAGGCTTGTCGCCTAACAAACCTTCTGGGATGTCCTTGGGTTGTGTCTAAAACGCAGGATGAGTGCAACAAACGTGGCGCTGTGCTCGGTGTTGCTGTCCCTACACCCCCTGCCGACGCCTTGGAAAAGGTAAATTCTGGGAGTGGTTCAAACGTTCTTACAGCGCACCTTTTTAGGGCGGGAGGGATTCGGTGACCCTTCACCCTCGTTCCCCGCATATCAACTTTTTGTGCATCGTCAGCATGTTCGGCTTCGAACGTTTATAGTATTCTGCACGTTTTCCGGATATCTGTCAAGACGCACTTCGGTTTGCCTGATCATACTTTGTCTCTTTATTGATGCAGAAGGAGCCAGGTCGGGTCTATGTAAAATTCGTGGAGCAAGCGGGGGCAATTGCTGCGCAACGTGCACTCAACGGAAGGACGTTCGGTGGAAACAAGGTTCGACGACAGAACTATAAGTGTTTTCGGCGAACAGCTGTTGAGGGGTCGTACCTTTCCTTGACGATCTAATCAACAGTTTTTCACGGAATATGTTGGAACGTACGCTGGAGCTTTCCTTTACAGAGATCAACTAGTGTGACTCCGTCATTTTTGCTCTCCTCGCAGGTCCAGGCTGCATTTGTTCCAGAAAGCGACTTTGAGCAAGCTCAAGCCGGCTTTTGGATCCCTCCTCCACCAACCCCCGAGCCAGTGGAAGGTGTCCTCAAGATGAGAGGCTTGCCGTTTACCGCCACCAAACAGGACATCGTATTATTCTTCACTGGCAATGGGGTCAAAGAAGAGTGCGTGCATATTGTCTACGGCAGAGATGGTCGTCCCACAGGTGAGGTTTTTCTGTTCACGGTTCCTCGTGTCATCTCACTGTTGTCTCTGTTTAAAGAACCGGTAAGTCGCTGCTTCATTGATCCTCTTGAAGGTGCTACCAATGCTGAGTTCTGTTTAAACCGTCTTTCAAAACTTTCTCGTCCTTTGGCACGTGGACTTGCCGACGGAAGCCTCTGACTTTTTTAATCTCTGAGTCGACGAACAGGAGAAGCATACTGTGTTTTCGAAGGTCCGGAATCGGATATCCGTGGTGCCCTTTCTAAGGTATGGGCTTTACACCGCTTCTCCTACGAAGTTCCGCACGTTCCTGCCGTCTTCCAAGTTACAAGTGCTGAGTGTTTTTGCTCCTCATCATTATCACATGGAGCGATATGATACCGAACTTTAGCAGCTTTTTTTCATAAAAGGTGGAGCTACACTTTGCAGAGCACCTTATGCCAGCGCAGGAGAGTATATGTTGCAGTGTAACACCTGCATAACTTATTACTAACAAGGGAACGAGTTCACACCTGCCTTCATTCGGCTTTGTAGTGGAAACCACTCTTAGTAGGAAGGTATCAATTTTCTGTTTTGTTTTCTGATGGTATGTTTTCGTTTTTTACAGCATCGTCAAATTCTGGGTACTCGATATGTGGAGCTGTTCCCCACGACCAAAGCGGAGATGGACCAGTGCAGGGCAGCAGGAGTCTTTATGGGTTGATGTCGAAAACCTGTTACTTGCACAGTACTCTGGGTACAGATGGCAGTCTTCTGCATACTTAATAAAGATATATCTCGGTGTCGACAAACTGGCACTCTTGAAGCCAAACACGGGCACCCAACATTTCTTTTATTTACTCTGTAGTGTAGATGCTGAACGTTTGCTGGCTGTGGGCGGCTGGGTTGGGGTTGGGGTGTTGAGAGTCACCTGCGGGCACGTCAGCAGTGGAGGTTTTCTTTCCCACGACTTTGGAAACTGTTAGTTGAGGTATGACTTCATATCTGTGGATCACGTGCGAACTGATGACCTGCTTGTGCCTTGGCAAAGCATTAGCAGATCTGGACCCCGGTCAGCACTTGAGAAATTTCTCCATGGGTTGCTCGGGGTGGGTATGGGGGTGGGTATGGGTTTTCGGGATGGGGTTGGGATAATTGGGGACGGGAATAGGCCATGATGGGATTGTTGAACAGCAAGGCTGAAGGTGCGGCAGATAAGGTTGTAGGAGAGCTCTATTTCTCAGAATCCTCATTTGTCGTCACATTCTAGTCTCATGTGTCTAGATTGCCGTAGAGCTCACTTCATCCTTCACATGCGAATCCTGCACTTTATAATATCAACTGAGAAATTTATTCAGCGATACCGTTTGTATATTCGACAGCTTAGAGCCAGTGGAAAAAGAGTAAAATATGTCCATGGAGTTATTCTAACCTGAGAGTATGTATGAGTTGTTTTGAAAAACCGATTTTGGAAATGTGAAGATTCTATTATAAATGCAGTGATGGAAGTTGAAAATGAAACTTTTAATGGATAGTGTGTGTGAGCTTAATTTCTATTCTTGGAATAAACATGGTAGCGTAATGAATCAGTAATTAGGCCGTCCGCTCAGCAATTCCCTGTCTGTGCAACATAACTTTGGGTTTTTGATGCACACTAAAAAATTTCCCGGTCGCCAAAATCTTCGCTCGGGGTCTTTCCAGACCTATTGGTATGCGTCAAAGGAAGCATACTGGTGGGTCTGTGCTGTTCAGTTGTTGTTTACTAACAAGAACTAACGCAAATCTTACAATTGCGTGTGATTTGGCTCGCTCAACCCTCCGCTCGCCCAATCGAGCATCCGCTATACCCCGCTCGCTCGTGGGGTGTATCGGATGATGGCAATCGATGTGCAAGAGTCTCAGCATTCCAAAATTGTACCTGCTTTATTAATGCAGCAAGCGAGGCGAAAGTTATCGTTGCGAATCCCCTTTTGCGTGAAAACACATATCCCGCAAGCGGGAAACTTGCGCCCGCTTGCGTAGATTTCTGAGAATGTGAAGAATGCGTTAGCGGATCCTCAGATTGTTGGTACCTACTTGGTACTAACAGTATGAGGAACATTACTCAATGCATGCACATGCTTACTATCATGGTTTTTTGTGCAATATACACGGTCAAACAGGCAGTGAGATTCTGTTTCCTCCCGCAAGTCTTAGAAAGAAAGAAAAAATTGAACGTGAAGAAAACTAGAACGGGAAAATCAGAAACATCGAACGACTGCGATTCGCGATTTGCCATCGTGGACCATTTTTAACCGTTCCCCGATTTATAGCTCCGTTGCTAAAAATCGGCCTGTTTTCCGTCATAATTTCAAATGACCGTTTGTACATCTCGTAGTTACCAAACTCGTAGCACTAACTCGTAGCCATACTTAAGGAGCTATTTTGGTATTCAATATGTATATCTAGTGTGTGTACTATATGCATATCACGTAGGTAGGTCAAATAATAGAAAGTGTTCTGAGTCGTAGCTTACGTATGGACTTAAGCTACGAGTTTACGATATTACGGGTTTAACCTCGGCCGTCCGATTAGAAGGGGGGTGACACAGTGGAATTGCTATGCGGACGGCTTTATGACGTGTGTTGATATTTGGTGTACATGCCGAGCTTCCGAGGATTGATAGCGGGGGGGCAAAGCAGAGGTTATGTGACTTTCTAGGGGTCTGTACTCAGGCAAAATCCAAGTCCTAGGGGGGTGGCGTATCTAGGGGGCAGTACGAATCGATTATATAACCACTTCGGCCACTTATAGAGGACTCTCGGGCCAACATTTTGAGCTATCAACCGTGGGACCAGCCCTAGTATATGCTGATAAATGGGGAGTTCCGTGCACAGAAAATTCGAAAATTTTATACCGAAAAGTAAATTAACGACATTGTAAACATCGTGCCGACTATACTGTGCCGGTGATGTGAAAACAAAACTGATAAATCCCAACCAAAAGGTGCCAAAAGTAGTAAACATATTGCTTTTGATGTTATAGAAGTGTATGCAAAGTGTAGGTTGTGCAGGTGGCTCAAATTTGAAAATAGAAGCAGCGGCATCTAAATCAGCGCTTGGAACCCTAACCCTGCTCGTAAATCTGGCATGGAAATAGCGGATTCAGGCGGTGGTGGACTTGCGACTTGAATATCCGAGCATAATTATCTACTTTCCTACATTTTTACTTGGTTGTTTTCACAAATTATTCGGCGCAGCCCTTAAATATCAATATCCCATATATCAATCGGATATGCACATGAACAAATTGTGTTATGTGCTAGGAGGCAAGCACAAGAGCAAGAAAAACGGCTAAGTACAAAACGCAAGAGTACTCAGTACGGAGTACAGTAGGACCGATCAGAATGATGTTGATGTGAGGTGCCTAGCCTGTTGTACGGAGTACTCAGTACAGTTGAGTTATGGAGAGAGTTCCTGAATGCATAAGAACTCTAAGTGTAACCAGTTTCGGAGATGAGAACTGAACTGAGAATTGTAAGCCGTAACCGCTGTATATTGTGTATTGAAAGCATGCACTTGAAAGCAAAAGCATAACTTGAAGGATTTACGAAACCGAAGTCCGATAGTTGAACTATATAGATTTACGAAACCGAAGTCTTATAGTTGACCAAGCGTAATCATACCTCGTGCGGTCGTTTAATAAGTGTAGATAGAATAAGTCCGAAAGTGTAAAGAAGAGAAGAAACTGGAGTGGTAGCCTCCTACAAAAATGGTAATTGGATCGTTTTTACCGGTCGCTTCCTGAAAATTTCTGTTTCTGCGTATTCTGATTGCACCCCCCTTGCGTGATGCCTTTCGCCCGGCGTTTTGTGTTGTGAAATCAGGCACAGTGTGTCGTGCGTTTCTGCTTCGTGTTGGTGGGTGCGTGGTTGTGGGATTCAGGTGCTCTAGGAGTGGAATTCTCCGAGTGCTTTGATCCGCGACGTAGTTTGGTACGACTACCTAGCAATGAAGGAGGTGGCTTGGGGCCCTTGGTCCTCCCTCCCCTTTGCGAATGTACTTTGAGTCTGTTCTGTCCTCGGATGGGGCGGCTGCCTTGACGTGGCGTTGTAGCGTCCTTTGCGTATATGCAATTTGGAATTTGCGTGTATGACTTTGGAATTGTTTTTACTTTTACGAACGAAAACGTGGTTTGCGTAGATTCTTTCTTTTGGTCTAGGATGTTTTGTCGTGCGCTTTGGGCGGCGTGTCGGTTTGGCTGCGGGTTGGTGATGCCGGGTTTCAGGTGTTCTTGGAGTTCCGATCTCCGGGTACTTTGGGCCGCGAGGAGATTCAGGCGCGCTTCTGCCCTAGCATGTTTCTTGTTCACGCATAGCGCTTGAGCTCGTGTCACGAGCGCACAGTTGCGCAGGTCGGGCTTGGGATTTGGGATCGCGTGGATTTTTCGGCAGCACCGACCCTTCGCGGCGGGAGCGCTGCGCGATTTTTTTAAAATTGTGCGGCCTTTGCTGAATTGTCCCCGTGTTTCTCAATCTCGGGTAGCCTAGGGCTTGCGCCCTCTAGACTCAGGAATTGCCGCGCTTCGGCCGGTTTGGCCACTCGGCTCGTGCCTGAGTGGTGAATTTCTGGGTGCGGCGTGTGCTTGTTGCTTTGCGTGGGCGTAGGTGCCTCCACTGCGTTAGTTAATTAGCACGTCACGGCCTAGGTGCGCGGCGGTCCCCGGGATGAGCGTCGGGATGTGCCGTGCCAAGCGCGTGGCTTCGCGCTGCGCGGTGCGTATGGCTCAGCGGCGGGCCTGGGATCGGGCGGCGTGGTTCATTCTGCGGCTTCAGGTGCTGCGGGATGTCCGTGTCGGGCGCGATCGTTGCGTGGTTTGGCTTAGGGGTCAGGAGATGCGGGATCGGGCGGCGGGTTTGCGGGCATGGCGGCGGGCGGCGTTTTTCGTTGCTAGGCTTAGCTTTTTGCGGGTGGCGTCCCGTGGGATTGTGCGCCGTGCGGTCTTGCGCCTGTCCGAGGGGGGGGGAGGTACCTCAGATTGGACGGGCGCAGAGCGCACTCGGCGTACGGCCACGGCACCGATGCTACCTTTAGTGGAGCGCGTGGCCACAGCCACAGCACGAGCGCTGCCTCGAGCGAGGCTCGCGGCCATGGCCACAGCGCTGGCGCTGCCCCTGGTGAAGCGCGCGGTGACGGCCACAGCGCCAGTCACGGCACTACTCCTAGCGAGGCGCACGGCCACAGCCATTGCGCGAGCGCTGCCCCTGGCGAGGCGCGCGGCCGCGGCCACTGCGCGAGTGCTGCCCTGAGCGAGGCGCACAACCATGGCGCGAGTGTCGCCCTTAGCGGGAGGTGCAGTAGCATGCATGGCGCGGGCATGCGCTACATATGCCCTGGCGCGAGGCGCACCCACGGCCATAGCGCTAGCACTGCCCCTAGCGAGCTCCGCGAGCATGGCCACGGCGCCGGCTCTGCCCTGAGCGAGACGCGTGGCGACGGCCATAGCGCAGGCGCTGCACTGAATGGAGCGCACGGCCGCGGCACGAGCGCTGCCTCGAGCGAGGCACGCGGCCATGGCCACAGCGTTAGCGTTACCCCTGGCGAGGCGCACGGCCACAGCCATTGCGCGAGCGCTGCCCTAAGCGAGGCGTGCGGCCACATCGGCGTTGCCCCTAGCGAGGTGCGCGGCCACTGCCCTAGCACCAGCGCTGCCCCTGGCGAGGCGCGTGGTGGCAGTCGCGGCATTGGCGCTGCCCTTGGCGAGGCGCGTGGTGGCAGTCGCGGCACTGGCGCTGCCCCTAGCGAGGCGCGTGGTGGCAGTCACGGCACTGGCGCTGCCCCTAGCGAGGCGCGTGGTGGCAGTCGCGGCACTGGCGCTGCCCCTAGCGAGGCGCGCGGCCACATCGGCGCTGCCCCTGGCGAGGCGCGGGGTGGCAGTCGCGGCACTGGCGCTGCCCCTGGCGAGGCGCGTGGTGGCAGTCGCGGCACTGGCGCTGCCCCTAGCGAGGCGCGTGGTGGCAGTCACGGCACTGGCACTGCCCCTAGCGAGGCGCGGGGTGGCAGTCGCGGCACTGGCGCTGCCCCTAGCGAGGCGCGCGGCCACATCGGCGCTGCCCCTGGCGAGGCGCGTGGTGGCAGTCGCGGCACTGGCGCTGCCCCTGGCGAGGCGCGTGGTGGCAGTCGCGGCACTGGCGCTGCCCCTAGCGAGGCGCGTGGTGGCAGTCGCGGCACTGGCGCTGCCCCTAGCGAGGCGCGTGGTGGCAGTCGCGGCACTAGCGCTGCCCCTAGCGAGGCGTGCGGTCACATCGGCGCCGCTCTGAGCGATGCACGCGGCCACGGCCACAGCATTGGCACTGCCCCTAGCGAGGCGCGCGGCCACTTCGGCGCCGCTCTGAGCGAGGCACGCGGCCACAGGCACGGCGTTGGCGCTGCCCCTAGCGAGGCGCGCAACCACATCGGCATTGCCTCTAGCGAGGTGCGCGGCCACTGCCCTAGCACCAGCGCTGCCCCTGGCGAGGCGAGTGGTGGCAGTCGCGGCTCGAGCGCTGCCCCTAGCGAGGCGCGTGGTGGCAGTCGCGGCACTGGCGCTGCCCCTAGCGAGGCGCGTGGTGGCAGTCGCGGCACTGGCGCTGCCCCTAGCGAGGCACGCGACCACAGGCACGGCGTTGGCGCTGCCCCTAGCGAGGCGCGCAACCACATCGTCGCTGCTCTGAGCATGACGCACGGCCACGGCACGAGCGATGCCTCGAGCGAGGCGCGCGGCGACGGCCACAGCGCATGCGCTGCCCAGAGCGAAGCGCACGGCTACTGTGCAAGTGCCGTCCCTAGCGGGGCGCGCAGTAGCAAGCATGGCGCGGGCATGCGCTACATATGCCCCGGCGCGAGGCGCACCCATAGCCATAGCGCTAGCAGTGCCCCTAGCGAGCCCCGCGAGCACGGCCATGGCACCGGCGCAACCCCCTGTGAGGTGCACGGCCACGGTCAGAGCGCTGGCGGTGACCCGAGCGAGGCGCTAGACCACAGCCAGAGCGTTGGCGGTGCCCCGAGCGAGGCGCGCGACCAAAGCCACGACACAGACGCGCGCGCTGGCGTGACACGCACGCAGCTGTCCGTTGATACGGAGCCTTGGAGGCCGCTCACGGCGCCACCACTAGGCCCATATCCGCAGTCGTTAGTGGAGGTGCTGCCCCGGGAGCGCACACAGTGGCCACCTGATGGTAGTGGAGCAGGAGTGTTGCCCCAGGAGCACACACTGCCGCCACCCGACGAGGAGGCAGAGGCGTCGCTCCGAGAGTGCGCACAGCTGGCCCCTGGCGGCACATTGGCGGTGCGGCCCGACGAGTGCGCGCAGCGGCCACCTGCCAGCAGAGTCGAGTCACCGCGTGAGGGGTGCACGCAGTCATCACCGGAGCGCACAATCGAGGTGCAGCCCATGGAGTGTGCACGGATGTCCTCTAGTGGCTCTGCCGAGGTGCTGCCCGAGGAGGTGTCATTGCCGCTACCTGGCGGCGAGGCGTTTCTCCGAGAGGGCGCACGGCTGCCCCCTAGCCACACGGACCTGTTAGGCTCGCAGGCTCTCGACGTTGTGGCCGCGTCGCCCGATGCGGGGAAGTGGTGCGGTGTCCCTGATGCGGCAGGCGCAGCACCCACGAGGCGAGCGAGCCGTAGAGGGAGGCGAGCAGGTCGCCGCGGGAGGCGAGGAGCCCGTGGTAGGCGAGGCGTGGTCGAGCCATCGGCCGAGGCGTTGGACTCGACAGGCTTGCAGGCTCTCGGCGTTGAGGCCGCTTCGCCGGATGCGAGGAGGTGGCAGGATACCCGGGTTGCGGCAAGCGCGACCCCCACGAGGCGAGCATGCCGTCGGGGGAGGCGAGCAGGTCGCCGCGGGAGGCGAGGGACCCATGATAGGCGAGGCGCGGTCGGGCCATCGGCCGAGGCATTGGACTCGACAGGCTCGCAGGCTCTCGGCGTCCAGGCCGTGTCGCAGGATGCGAGAGGGAGGAGCGAGGCTCAGAGTGCGATAGGCGCGACCCCCACGAGGCGAGCATGCTGTCGGGGGAGGCGAGCAGGTCGCCGCGGGAGGCGAGGGACCCATGATAAGCGAGGCGTGGTCGGGCCATCGGCCGAGGCACTGGACTCGACAGGCTCGCAGGCTCTCGGCGTCCAGGCCGTGTCGCAGGATGCGAGAGGGAGGAGCGATGCTCAGAGTGCGATAGGCGCGACTCCCACGAGGCGAGCATGCCGTCGGGGGAGGCGAGCAGGTCGCCGCGGGAGGCGAGGGACCCATGATAGGCGAGGCGTGGTCGGGCCATCGGCCGAGGCATTGGACTCGACAGGCTCGCAGGCTCTCGGCGTCCAGGCCGTGTCGCAGGAGGCGAGAGGGAGGAGCGATGCTCGGAGTGCGATAGGCGCGACCCCCACGAGGCGAGCATGCCGTCGGAGGAGGCGAGCAGGTCGCCGCGGGAGACGAGGGGCCCGCGATAGAAGGCGGATAGCCTCACGTAGGAGGCGAGGGGCCCGTGGCACGAGGAGCTCGGTGGGTGTCGCACCGGACCCTAGTGGCGTTGCTGAGCCAAAGGCGGAGAGCATAGCGCTCACGAGCCTAGCTGAGGGTGTGAGCAGACAACTATCAGTTGCTCCATGCTCACATCCTTACGCACTTGGGGAAGCAAACGCCATCTGGAGAGTCCACCTCTACGAGGGGGCCCTCGAGGCGTACTAGGGAAGTATTAGGAGGTTTAGGACTTAGGGTAGGAACAGTAGGCGTACGCGGAGCGACCCTGCAAGG
>LGRX02006094.1:0-23803 GCA_001247695.2 Cymbomonas tetramitiformis
TTGCGTCATATCGCACTCCCAGAGATGGTTTTCCAGGTGGGTGACAGGTGCGCTGCGTCATATCGCACTCCCAGAGATGGTTTCCAGGTGGGTGACAGATGCGCTGCGTCATATCGCACTCCCAGAGATGGTTTCCAGGTGGGTGACAGGTGCACTGCGGACGGTGCAACCAGACTTGCAAACCAGTAGCACGCATTGCATTGGGCGCAAGATTGTGCGTACCTCATGTTTTTCTTCTCCAGAATAGAACATAGAGATTGGAATGACATTTTTCTCAGAGTGCACACCAACCACTTTGCGGTCATCCCCAAGCTCCAGTGCCTTCATTCTGCAGGCCACTACCTTTCTGTTCTCACTGATGTCATAGCCATCGATAGAGAGAAGAGCACGGTGGGTTCCAAACTCCTCAATATCATCGGAGGCTCTTGTAGTCCGTGTTTGGTATTGCACACTCTTCAGGAAGTTGATATGAACTCCCTCATCCACATGCATCTGAGGCTCTAGGAACCCCAAGCAGCTCTTCATTTCGCGAAGGCTTTCAAACAAGACTTCTGAGTTGATCATGGGGTTGGTCTTGCACCTGCAGGTGTACACCAAGCATTGTATGCATCTGAGTACCTGGTCACCTGGTCATTGGTCATTGGGGCCACGGCAGTACAGCGGGGGGTGAAGGGGACTTGACGGCTGCTTGCAGTTGCCATAGTATCGCATTTGGAGGGGGGGCTGGTAGCTGCTCACAGGTGAAGGGGACGGGTGTACTCTTGCCCCCAGCTGCTATAACAGTGAAGGGGGATAGGAAGCTGATGGTTGCGGTGGCATATGAAACATGACTGCATAAACGATACGCAGTAGGCAGGGGGGGAACTCCTGATAGCACAGGTATTAGAGTTGAAGAACTTACGATTTCCCATGCACGCCTTGCATAGCTTCAGTGAGTATCCGAAAGAGTGACTCATATTGCTTGTGGCTGACTGTCTGCTCATCACAAACCTTCTGAAGTTTGCTTAGGGGAATAGCTTCTTTCACCTTTTGCAACCCCTGTAGCTCTACCTCCTTCAAGACATCTGCACGACCTTCCACGGCTGCTTTGACTTCTGAAGGGTAGAGTGCACTCCCTATTGTAGAGCCGATCTCATTCATCAGTTGTTGCAACTTTTGCTGCGCTAAGTCAAGAACGCGCTGAGCTCTTGGAGCTTGCGGCGTGGACTCATCAGCATCTTCCATCTCTGCGTTATCGTCATCTGATTGGATTGCAGGTTCATCTGGTCCGGTAGTTGTCGGGAAGCCATTAGCCTTATCTGCCTTTTTGGCAGCTTCTAGCCTGCTCACATATAAGCCAACCACAAACCTTTAGGTACACCTGATTGTCTCAGGCATTTTGCATGGATGACATGGGACTGAGCGGCCAACTAGTTTTAAAGGGGTTGCTGTCTCTCTGGGATGGGACTCCCACTGAGCTCAGGTTCAATCCCTGACAGCCTCATCCCCAGTGAATATTCAGCTACATTATTACGCATTGCCCTGCCGAGTGAACACAAGTTTGGCACGAAGGGCTGCAGTCTGATTAGGTAACTCCTATTCAGCTCAGGTTCAATCCCTGACAACCCGGTCTTACACAAATACTAAGTTCATAATTTAACTCTTCAAAGCACTACAAGAGAACACAGGGAAAATAGGTTGGAAGGACTGCATTCTGACCAGATAGCCTGGTCAGCTCAAGATCAATCCATGACGACCTCAGCTTCTGGCAGTCTCTCTATCGCACAACTTGTAAGCTCAAGATGGGCTTAAATATTTACAAGAGAGGAATAAGTCAGAACTGATCTGTACATGGGGAACCAACCTGTCAGAAAGCACAGCACAATCTTCTGTGAGTTTGGCGAGGTCATCTTGCACACCAAGCATCTTCATCATGGTCTCTCTGAACTCTGCAGAGTCATCTGGCCTGTTTTCTGAATTTGTTTTGAAAACACGTGATTCTTCGGGAATCTCTCCTAAACTGTTTTCAAGTTTCTTCTCTAGCTCTGTTATTTTCAATTCTGCAACTGGCAAACGGCGAGTTGCTTCTGCACTACTTGTTGCTAAGGAGGTGAGAGCTTGCACGGCAGCAGCCCGTTTTATCTCCGCCTGATTCACTTGAGAAGCCGCCGCTTGTAACACTTCTTGTAACTGCACATCTTTCAATCTAAGGTTGCTTTCGTAAATAGAAGTGATTTCTCCCAGGTGGCTAGCAACGAACTGTATCGGATGTGCATTGGCTTTGCAAACACCTCCAGTGCAATCGCACACGCCCGCTGCCTTCCATAACGCCGTGCCGTTCGCGCGCAACTGAATGAAAGATAAACGTTGATTCTCACTGACGCAAGCCTTAATTGGGCGGTCCTTATTTTTTGCCTGACATGCGGCACCTTGTGGTTGCGATGCGTGGTTTGCAAAGCGATGAGCCGCGCTTGCGAACACAGAAGCCAAGTTCTCGTCATACTCTGGGCTGCCTGTTGAGCAAGTTTCGGAGTCAGTGAGCCAGCGACAAAATACATGTCTTATCTTATCGCCTGCTATGAATTATACAAAGCGCGCACAGGAAACATGTTTTTGCTCGAACTGTTTGTATGCGACCCTGCTGCACAAAGCGAAGACACGTGAGCACTCACCAGGTACGCACATATCTATTGGGTAGAGAAATTCAGAACGGTGCGAGTGTTTTTGAAGTCGCGAAAGGTGCGAGTGCTGGGGAAGAGCGAGTGCTGGGGAAGTGCGAGTGCTGAGTGTTTGCAGTGTGTGGAAGGCAGACAATAAGACGGTCAGCACAGGTATGAGCACTATGAACTCGTAACAAATATATCGTTCCGCCGAGGTCCGTCGGTCGGGCTGGATATTTTTCTGACGTGGAAAGCGTTGACGAACGCTGAGCCCGCATATGAGTGTCAATAGCAAGTTTGACCCATGGGTCGTATCTCTATTTCACTGCAAGACAGTCACGCTCATACGAGCGCCTCTAAGTTGTTCCCAAAGCGCAGACGCGAAGATGGATAGAGTAAATCAGCATCACGGAAAAGAGGACGACGTTAGCTTGGTGCGGTTGCGCTTCTGCCTTCCACAATACCGAGTGCTCATAGGACATATTTTTGCGGGAAACGAAGCGCTAGAGAACATGCTTTGATTTACGAATATCCATTCTTCACTCTCACGTCAGATAGTTTTTCGGAGTTGAATCTGCCAGGACAGCTCTCGCGAAACAAAACAAGCGAACGTTTATACCTCCCTGGTTCCAGTGCGTATAATAATCAATCATGAATAATCGACTCGAGTGCGTCCCAGTGCGATGGCATTCGCGAGACATCCTTGTCCACGTGTTATTTTTTCCTTTTTTCGAAACCACTGCACATGCTGACTCGGTGAGTGTGCAACGAATATTTCGATCTAGTTTATCGCCGCGATGGAGGCGCAAAGAAGCCGAAGTACATTTTTAAATAACGATCTGATCCAAGTGGCAAAGCCACAATGAAGGCAAAAATATCTTCGTCGATGCGTGACGGGCTCATCGAGGAGGACATTGCCTTCCCAAGCGTTCAGAGCTGATTTATGACAAGGTATAAATTTAAATAAGCACCGTCTCCGGACCCCAAGGTCCGGAATAAAAACGTCAGAGAGCACTCGAGTCGATTGTACGCATTTATACCCAATACCCGGGGGTAGTCATAGTCATGCCCACACCGCGTGGGCGTTGGTTGACCTCGTCTTGGCGGCGCTCGTCTTGTTCCGCAATCGAGAACGCCGCCGCCATCCACCCTCGCGACAGTTGGAGCCTAGTGTTAGCGGTCGGCCTGCGGGAGTAGTTATCCCCTGCGAGAAGACACTGTCAGTACACAGACAGGTCAAACAGGAAGCACTGCAACGCTCAGGGTTTCGCACTCTCAGAACCTCTCTCAACATACAGAAGATATAATATATATAGTTCTAGTATGCTGAGTGTGATGCGAAATGAGCTAGTGTGCTCTGTCTCATGTGACAACCGAACTCGATCAGAGGAGATGACAATCAGGTCAGTGAAGTAGTCAGAGGTGTCGAGCCGTATCGGTGATGACAGCGGTCAGGTCGAGTCGGCGATGACTGCGGTCATGACGGGTCGGTGATGACAACTCTGGTGACTGAGCTCGGACTGAATGTCAACTCCAGCACACCACCTCGAGTGAGGTGGTCAGACCAATAACCAATCAAACCAAGATACATGCCACTAATCCAGTGCCAGAACCAAAATCCAGAAAGATGATGGAAATGGTGGAACTGCAGTCACACCGTGTCAGGGCTGAAAACCCCGAAAAGCTGGTCCGTAGACCTAACGTCCTGACACGGTCAGTAATCTGTTCCTGGTACCGCCCTGCTGTCGGGGGAATAGTGATGTGTCATGTCTCTGGAGGTCCACACACCGTGGCTGCATGCTATCCGGGGTGCTTCGTCAGGGGTAGGATAAGAAGTGCCGAAGCAGGTCCAAATCCGCCCGTCACCGGTAAGACTTACTGCAGAGGGAGAATGAAGGAAGAGATCATGACTGACAGCAGCGGTGGCTCTTACGGTCGGAACAGACACTGTAGTGATTCGGTGACTATTGCAGTGCAGCTAATATCATAGAGTGAGCTCGGAATATCAAGGTATCCATATACACAAATGCATCAATGAGTGCCATATTATTTTCTATCTAGTACAGTGATTCAGATTCTAAGGAAACAATAACTAACATAAAGTAACCAGCCACAAGTAAGTTTGAATATAAGCCAGTACCTGCAAAGCACAATCAGCTACACAAACAACCCAAAACAGGAAAGCAGGAAAACAAGGTACTCACAGTCAGATCATGCTGCTGCTTTCTGAGTACCAGTAAATCATTTCTGAATAACTGCAGCCTGAGCCTTGCCCATGGCCATATATTGCTGGAACATCTGGATAAAGTAGGGCTGCATGTCCTTGACTGGAGGAACTGGTTTTGTATAAGGGTCTGCCAGGTTCCGAGGTGATGGGACTCTGGCACACCGAATCCAGTTCAATCTGACAAAGTCTCGGAGAACATGAAATCTGATAATCACATGCTTCACCTTCTCGGAGAGGAGGTGATGCTCAACAATAGATCTGCATGCATCATTATCCAGTAGTAGAGGAATAGGTAACTCCAGGCGGGGCTGAGCTGAAGTTGTACTGATATACTCTCTGTTTCGGTTGTTCTGGAATCTGAGGGGATTGATTTCATCTGTACTGAGCTCGTCAGGAATTGTAGGAGAGTTTGGGCGAACTGAGATCAGGCCGTCTGCTGGCTTGTTTTGTTTTTCAAGCAGACGCCTGAGCACTGAGGATGTCTGGAGGGAAGGCATGTCAAAGTGAATGTCTGTAGCTGCTCTGTCAAGGTACTGAATAGCGTGGTCAAGATCGGAATCAAGGGGCTGATGGGTATCAATACGGTGAGTAATAGAACCAAATATCTCAGTGAGCATAAACATCAGTGACACCAACCGCTGAGCTGCCGTACTGGCTGCAACATACTCTGACCCCGTGGAGGAGACCTCAGTAATGGTCTGCCTCCCTGAGTGCCACTGCAAGATCATACCAGCCAGAAATATCACGGAGCCAGAATAGGACCGGGCATCATTCTCTAAGTCCCTGGCCAGGTCAGCATCTGAATAACAGAACATGGTGATGACCTTGACCGGAGTCTCGGGATAGTAAAATGCCAGAGAATAGTGAGCCGTGCTGTCCATATACTGCGCAATTCTGATAAGAGCCTTCATAGACTCCTCAGAAGGGCATGATACAAACTGAGCCAGATAGATTACAGGATAGTAGCAATCAGGTCGTGAGCCACGGGCCAGCCATAGCAGTGAGCCGAGGATAGATCTGTAGTTGGGGACAAGGGACAGGTCTGGATCTGCTGGTTTCTTGATGATGAGCTTCGGGTCCATAGGGGTCCTGTAGGAATGAGCTGTGATGTTGTTGTTGGCCATCAAGTCCTTGATCTGTCTGGACTGGCAAAGGTAGATACCAAGCTGATCCTGCCTGACTCGCATCTGGAGAACCGAGGTGACCTCTCCGAGATGCTTAGCCAGAAACCTGGCTCTGAATGCTGCCCAAAAAGCATTCTCAAGCTCTGTACTGGCGACCAGTATGAAGTCATCCACATAGACAACCCACATGGCCTTGACCAAATCAGTGTAGATGAAATATATACAGTCATCATGAGAGGACTGTCTGAATGTCACATCGCCGAACATAAAGCTGAGCATGAATATCTTAACCAGTCTCTGCCAGGAAGCACCAGCCACCTTAAGACCATACAGTGCATAGTACAGTAAAGCACCACCGAACCCCTGATAGGTGTAACCAGCTGGAAATGATACCCATACTGGAACATCCAGCTTAGCATTCATAAAGGCCTGGGAGACATCGAAGTGGCTCATCTTCAGACTGAAGATGCTGCCGAAGATGAAGGCCAGTCTGAAGGCATAAAGCTGAGGTGCTGTGGTACAGGTGGTCTCCCACGGAAGGTAGCCGTATGTCTGCTTACCATTAGCACACAGTCTGGTTTTGAAGATCTGCCGTGTGCCGGATGGTGCTGAGGGGTCTGGTTTGAAGGGTCTGGAAAACACAAAGAGAGTGGTCAGGCCTTTGGTACCCGAGGGAAGGTGCCCCGGGACCATTTTATTGTCGGCGGCCAGACCAGCCACTTCGGCATCCATAGCCTCCTGCCACTGAACTGCTTCTGGGGTGGAAAGTGCCTGCTTGACACCATGGACTGGTTTGAGCTGGGGTGCAGAAATATTGAACATGTGCACCACCAACTCTCTGGGTCCTGATCTGATGAAACTGTCAGCTGAGGTGTACTGCTGTGGAATGTACTCGGGGCGGACATCTCTGCTGGGATCATCGGAGAAGGGAAGGAAGGCGGCAGCATGGGTGGACGGAAAGGTGACGAGGGTAGCAGGAAGGTCCATATGCCAACCATAGGTAGACTCGGGAGTAGGCTCAAATATTACACCATAAGGTGTGCTGCTGCCTCTATCGGTGGAGATAATGATAGCGCCATATGATGGGTGCCTGCGGCTCTCTCGGGCTCTGACAACTGTCCAGATCGGATACAGTAGGTCGCGGTCTATAAGAAATGGTATCTACAAGAAACCAGCCGCTAGTTTTTTCTCCAAAAGTTAGAAAAAACGGTAAGAAATCACCCGCTAGATTTTCCATGGGAGAGGTCTTGAAAATCCTCCGATTAAGAAAAAACTGACGCTAGACGGATTCATCAACCTAATCAGTATATATAGTCCAAACATATAGGGTTTATTTATCAATCATATAGGGCTTATTTGACAGTTAACAGTGTTCATCCACCGCAGTGATCGTCCGCCATACCATGCATGCCACGGGTGGCCGAATTACAAATGTGGAGAATAAAGTATCAGCCCGGCTCGGCAGATAAGAAATCAACGCTGAGCTCCAACCTACCTGGCATCTCATGTCAAAATTAAGAAAAACTCGACGCTATGCGTGACAAATATGGCATCCTCCAATAAGAAATTCACGACGCTAGAGACGAAAATCTGGGACCGTCAGATTAAGCGACCAGCGCTAGCGAAAATTTTACTTTTTCTTATAGACCGCGACTTACTGTAGTGCTCATTGACCGAGACGGTCTTCCTATAGTGTGCGACATACACCAGCAGGTGTCTGTAGTGTGTACCGTCGGGTGTGGACTTGACATAGTGTACCACGTCAGTCCAAGTATTGTCCCTCGACGGAACAGAGAGAAGCACACAGCTGTCGGTCGGAAGTGCAGTAGTATGAGCTGATCCCGATGATGCTGGAATAAGTACAGTCGAGTGTCTCTGAGAAGGGAGATGGCCTGATGTAGGTAGCATCAACCTGTCTGTCAGTTGCCATAGTGTCTGGAAATGCTGACATAGATCTGCCCAGGTGCTCATAAGTAGGTATCCAGTGTGGCTTGCCCACGAGGTGAACTGTGCCGTCGGTGGTATCTAGGATTTTGTAGGCATTAGAGCCCATAGAGATACCAACCATACGGCCTGCCCATGATCTGTTCTGAAGTTTTGATGAGATGCCTGGCTGTCTGTTGTTTCTCTGCTGACTGTCCATAACCACATAGCAGTGTGCACCAAATGCGCGGAGACGACGGTACTGAAAGTGATGACCTGTCATAGTGTGGATAGGAGTAGTCACCACTTCCTTGTGTGGTGTAATGGTCCACAACAAGGCACCATGCTTAGCCGCAAGCGGCCAGTAGCTGAGGTCGAGTCCAGAAGCTGTAAGGATGGATCGGATCATACGGGACAGGATGCCAGTGACATTCTCCGCATAAGGATTGTCCGTATGGACTGTGGGAGAAGAGGTCTGATGAATAATGCCATGCTGCTGATAGGCTGCCCGGCATTTGGCATCTGCCATCTCAGGTGCACAATCAGTCCTCAGCACCATCTCGGAGTCTGAGACTGTAGAGGTGGACAAGAATAGCTCATCAATGCCGTAGGAGAGGGATCTGGTATAGCCAATGAATCTCAGGAGACATACGTAGTAGTCTGCCTTAGAGGCAACGGTGAACACAAATAGGTATCTGGTGGAGATGTCAATGAAGTGGATACGGTATCTGTGCCCATTGTAGCCAATGGGTGAGATGGGGCCTGTCATGTCTGAGGCCCATTTCCGGGCTGGCTGTTGCTGACTGGTACGGAGTCGGTCTCTGCTCGGGGCTGGTTTCTGTTTGAGGCCCGTCGTAGCACAGACTGCACACCACTGAGAGCAAGTGGTAAGTGAAGCAAGAGCTGCTCTGGAACACTGTGGTCTGCCCAAGTCTACCCCTGGCATATCGTAGAGACGGAGGATACGGGTCATCGAAGCATGCCCGAGAGCATCATGCAGCTCAACAGGAGGACTGACCCTGATCGGGGTATGGCGGTCTCGGTAGAGGATGCAGATGGGAAAGGGTGTGCCATCGATGAAGACCCGACCAGGTCCACCGTCAGAACCAGCTGGGGTGAGAGGGTGTGTAGAGGTGTACGTGTGTTTCCCAAGATAGCTGAATAACCCCGTAGTACCAGTGGGCCAGATATGTAATACCTCCATAGTACAGGTCTTATGCCAGATCCGGTGGGATGGCATATAGGGAACTATCCAGAAATATACAGTATTATGGGGGTCCAGAGGAAAGTCAGCATTGCCTTTAGTGAAAAGGCGGTCCAGAATAGATATAGAGAATGGCGGATTAGCATAGAAGTAATGACCAGTCAACTGGATGGAGAAGATATTGTTCTGACTGTGATAGTGTTGCAGAGCAGGGTGATTATTACCCTCTCCGACTGGGAGAGAGTCGCCGAACATGGAGACGTCAAAGGCTGGTTCCCCCAGCTCGGCCGTAGCCGTAGGAGACCCATGAGTAGTAGCCCAGGCACTGTACTGACTGTTGGCCCACATCCAGTCGGATGGGTCCCCTGATCTGTGTTTCTTCTTATTGCCCTGAAAGGCCTGAAAGCTGACATCTGCTGACTCTGGCTCTGCCCAAAGGTAGTATGTGCCATCATCAATGATAGAGTATGTCCGACCAGAGTCAAGATGGGTATATGTCATACTGATGAAGTCAGGTGATGAGAAACCCTCCCGGAGCATAACTCGGGTTGACAGGAGAGTTTTGGCGCCGTGTTTGAAATGGCAGCCAGGAATGCAGTACTCATCAATGTCACCAGTCAGTATGTCTCTGCCGATCAATCTCAGTGTGCCAGTGCCATCAGTCCGTGAGGCGGGTCCAGTCATGACTGTACTGAAGGATATGGTCCTGCTGGTATCAAGGTCAGTGATCCTGTGTCTGGACCCGGTGATGTTGCCGGTTGCACCGGAGTCACAGACAATGCCATCAGTGTCAGAACTGGTGGCAGAGTACAGATGTATCATAGGGTCCTGGGAGAAGATGACTGAAGGTGGTGCACAGAATAGCCCAAACCAGGTACACATCTCCAGAGCCGTGTCGCCTACATACTGCATAGCACCGTAGAGTGGAGTCTGAGTCATAGGACTGCAGACGGCGGAGATCGGTGCCAGGTGGTGACCAGCCTCAAAGTGAGCCTCCACGAGAAGCTCCTCATAGACACTCTGGTAGAGACATGTCAAGACAATGCCAAGAAAGGCTGTCAAGAGCAAGGCTGACACTGCTCTGTACCTCCGGCGCTGCTTTTCAAGCGCCTGAAGGAGACAGATCTGGGCGGAGCTGTCTGGCGGAGAACCGTCGGAGCCACGAGGAGAACCATAGTGGCGGTGCTGACCAGAGTCATACTGCCAATACCAGTCGGAACCAGAGGAATACTCAGGACCAGCACCAGAGGAACACTGCCGGGTGGCAGACCAGTCGGAAGTGACACCAGTGCCACCATCAGGTAAGCCACCATCGGGTAAACCACCATCACCAGACCAAACTGACTGGACTGACTGGACTGATTGACTGTACTGACTGACTGCAGTACTGCTTTGCCCACCTCCCATCTCCCCCCCCGGTTGACACAATGTCAATCCGTCCCACACTCCCTGAACAGGTGCTGCGGCTGAGAGGGCCTCCGCCGAGGCACTTGCCAGGAAGCAAGTGAACAAGGCGAAGGACATGAATGCACACCGGAAGATAGAGACACCACCTCTACCGACACGCCGTGGCGGTGGAGGTGGTGCCTGTGTGTCAGACATGTGCGTGTCACTAGCCAGGTCAGGCGACTCATGGACCGGAGCGGGGACAGGAGGACACTGCTGAAGGAAAGAGCGGGAGAGACTCCCTTCTGTAGGGCGACCTCCGAGATTGATTGAGTTAAAGTTTGTGGCCGTGTCAGTGCCCCCAGTGTGCACCCGGTGCTCACTGGCTGGTGGGGACACTGACACGGCAGAGCCTGCATCAGACAGCAACAAGTCAGGAGGGCCAGGTGGCGGGGGCGTCACCAGAGGGGCTACACCCCTAGCTCCTAGTGAACTCTTTGATGGCAAAAGGTTACCGTGGCAAACGGTAGGGGACCTGTAATCCTCCTCCCACACCCGCTCCCAGTGAACCTGCTCCAGGGATTTCCCTGGAGCAGACAGGGGGGAAGCAGGCGGGGGCACCGCACTGCTCCGTGACCCCTCCCTCAACAAAGATGCACTGTGAGTGTGGTGTGGGGAAGAGTGCTCGGTGGGTGCCGGTGCCATGCGCATGTCACTGTCCTCACCGTCACCCTGCACCACCGTCATTCCTGCAAACAGAGAGCAAGTCTCTGTAAGTGCAGGGACGGTGTGCGTGTGGTGGACGGGTGGGGACAGTGAGTCACACTGTGCTGCAAACAGTCCAGCAGACACCACCGACGAGTCTGCTCGGTCCTGCGGAGCATGATCCACAAGAGCCGACCCGTGCGGTGCCTGCTGTGTCCGGCTGGAGTGGTACTGCCTGCAGCAGGCGAGCACCACCGTAGCCGTGGACTGTGCAGAGTGTTGTGACACATCGACGGATGCATCGTGCTGTGCAGAGGCAGGTGCAGAAGCAGGGATGTCAGGCAGCAAGTAGGGGGGAGTTAGTGGGAAAGGGGTCACAAGCCTTCTGTTCTGTGCCGGTCCGGAACATCCCGAAGTGCACTCTTTCGAGTGACAACGAGACATTCTCGGACTGTGCACAGAACTTTTGGAATTTGGCTTCCGCATGTTGTTGTAAGCGGTCCCACTCCTGTTGTTGAGCCTCGGAGAGGCCGTCCCAGTCCCCATCGCCGTCAGACTCATCGGAGTCCTCGTGCTCCTGACTGGCGGAGTGAGAAATCTCCTCACCCTCACTGTCAGAGCACGAGTCCTCCTGGTACCCGACAACTGCTGGGGTGCCGTGCAACAGACAGAAGGACTCTAGCGCCTGTTCAGACTCCTCGTAGGCAGTCTGATACTGGGCAGCTAGAATCTCTGTCCGAGCATGCTCCGCAAGTAGCTTCGGGTCCAGATGAAAAGCATGAGCCTGTAACAAACGCCGGCTTCTCATGGTACCGCGCCGGGTTTGTTCAGCTGGTGACACGCATGACAGTGGTGACAGCATGACAGGCTTTACGAAGATGACCATCTGTGAGATGCAGACTTGTCAGAGAAGATATGGTCACCATCAAGTGACCAGGGAATGATAAGACGAAGATGGCAGTGACTCCTTTGCCGCTGACGTGTCAGTCAGAATGCGGTGAACGGTAACATTGTTAGAGCTGGCATGGAATAATGACTTTCTATTGGCCAGATGAAGATTTAAGGGCTAGAACCCGTTACAGTTTTGGGAAATGTGACAGGGCATTGAGATATAAGTAGACTCTGACCGGAGGTCAGGCTAGTGGACTCATTATTGTTTTGCCTTCGCAAGTACTAGGTGGCTGTTCGCGTGCCAGTGCTAGAGTGCTAAGACAATTCTGCTCACAGCTTTTGTACACAATAATTCGTATTTTGTGATATAATATCAATTTTGACGGATACATTTTACTGCTGTTTTCATACTTTTTCAAAACAATAATGTCCTGCGCGGAGCGGCTTTTTATTTCAGTGTTAATCCGGAAGTAAAGGCCCTTTGGCGAGAAGTCAGCAGCAGTTGAAAGAGCGGATTCGGAAGTCAGGCGACTCCAGGGGCACCCACGGTGCACTGGCGGACCCTTTTTCTTCCCTGAACTTGGTGGTACTTGCACTGAAAGAGCTTCCAGTGACGGCGGCGACGGATCAGCTTTGAATTCACTAGTCATGAGCGGCCTCCTTCTACCCGGTGATATGCTCAACACCTTGTTCTGCAGTGAATCCAGGGGCACCCCTGGTGCACTGGCCTAGCTGCTGACAGGTGTCCTCCAGTTTTGAGCTAATCAGCACGGCATGAGCTTGGGCGGCGGCGGCGACAAAGTCAATCAGCAGTGAATGTACACCTGGATGAGCACCTCTCAGTGGTTCCTTCAGCTGGCCACCTTGTTTGAAGTGAATCCAGGGGCACCCCTGGTGCACTGGCTTAACTGAAAGGCAAGTGTGTGTTACCTGGGAGCTAATCAGCAGCGGCATCTGCCTTGTCTTACCGGCTAAGAGTGGATCAACAGCTAATGTGCACCTTGATGAACTACCTTCCAGTGGGTTCTCCAGCTGGCCACCTTGTCTGAAGTGAATCCAGGGACACCCCTGGTGTACTGGCCTAGCTGAAAGGCAGGTGTGCTTGGCCTAGGAGCTAATCAGCGGCGACATCTGCTTTTACTTACCAGCGAAGAAGTGGATCAGCAGTGAATCACTGCTCTATGTCTGGAACTGCAACTTACGGTTTCTTGGGCAGCTCCACCTTGTCTGACGGTTAATCCAGGGACACCCCTGGTGTACTGGCCTAAGCCTGAAGCAGGGGAAAAGCTTGCCAGAGGACTGGCAGCAGCATCAGCCCTGAAGGCGACAACTGAGTGGTCTTTCAAGCGATATTCCCTGGTGTGACACAGTTACCTGGTGGATTCAGAGTTAATTACTTTTCCAGCCTGGAGTGCTGCTTACTACTGGAGTGACCTTCTAGTGCTTTATCATAATGTGTTGGAGAATTCTTCTATCTTTTCTACGGTATTGGTCAGCCGGTGAGGCCCTCATGTCACAGGCCACCTTCTGAATCAGCAGTAGTGCTGCGAATCCAGGGTGCTCAGCACACTGGCTTAGCTCCCAACTCTGCCAGCGACCTGGTACTTGCTTACTGGACTGGGGAGTGAGCTTCTATGCCAGCCATGGTTCCCTTGATTAGCAGTGGTGTTGTGAATCCAGGGGTGCTCAGCACACTGGCCTAGCTCACACCGCTGCGTATCAGTGCTATTCTTGGTGTCGGGGAGTTGCCCTCACTTTCATTGTGCTCTTGATGAACTCTGGCCCAGCTAATCCAGAAGTGCTCAGCACACTGGCCCAGCTTTAACTTCTTCCTCGCACGAATATTCTGCATCTGCTGCTGATTCAGAGCGCTGAAGCACAGTGCTGGACCTTTAGGCGTTCGCTGGCCGCACGCGTTTCGTTCTTTCGCTTGTTCAGCAAGGCGAATCCAGGAGCACTCAGTGCACTGGCCTAAGCCAGTCTGAATCAAGCCTCCAGTCTACTGGTGAACGAGCTTTGCGCTGAGAGAGGGGACTCTTCCTTGGTCCCATTGGCTGAGCATCAACACAGTACTTTACCACGGAGGGCGAGGCAGAGCCAAGCGCTGCCTCTGTCCAGTCCAGAGAACGTGAGGCACGACGGCTGGCGCGAGAGCGGGTCAGTCAGGACCTTGACACGGAATATATGAGCGCAGAGGGGTCGGGCTCAGAAACCACTCCCTCCGCACCGCCATCACCAGCAGCAACAGCGCTCGCAGCAACAGCACTCGCAGCAGCAGTAGCAGCCTCAGCGCCTGCAAACCAGTTTCTCTTTGCGCTTGACGACGTAGACGAGATGGATTACTATGACAGGGAGAGCCACTCACTTGACAAGGAAGACGTCAAACTCCAGTACACTGGTGGTAAGAATGAGGACAGAGCGCTCTTCATCAGGCGTTTCGTGGACATGGTAGCGAAAGTGCAGCGGGCTTTTGAGGCCAAGAAGCGTAGGCACACGAAGTCAGCATCTTTCCATGCGCTCAGTCAGCAGCAGAAGAAGGCCTTCGCTGAGTCCAGGCCAGACTTCAGATCATTGTGGGATAGCATACCCTCGTTTCTAGCAGGGGGCGATCATTCCACCTCAGTCGCTTATGACTGGTGGTGCGCTGCCTACCTGAAGGATGGCGTCATGGCTTCACACGCTTGTCATGTCCTGAAGGATCTTACCATGAGAGATGCCTACCAGGGATCTGTGCGTTGTGCGCAGCCTCCCGTTTTCATGAGCTGGCGCCAGGATCAACCTGGGCAGTTTGTAAGGTGTTCGAGGATGGTGATGAGGATGGCGAGGCGTCTGATGAGTGGGCAGGCGAGGGAACCTCCACTAAGGGTCTCACGGGGCCAGATGGCACTGAAGATTCTCACTACTTTTGGGCCTTGAGGGCTTTCGTTGCAGAGCTCGAAGCTAAATTCTTGATGAAGGGCACCAAAGAGAAGGAGGATCTCTTGATCGCCAAGCCGCAGACCAACGAGCAGGACGGCCTCGCCTACGTGAAGAGCTGTCGTCGCAGGGAGGCAGCACTCAACACCGGCAAGAGGGTGGAGGACTCCGTCGTCAGGCAGGACATCGAGGAATGCATCAAGGGTCTGCGCATCAAAGAATACAGAGATCGCGTGTCCGAGCAGCTGCGTGTCAGCCATCCTGCCCCCAACAAGGTCACATGGGAGGACCTGGAGGTGATCGTGGAGGTGCAGGACAAGCTGAAGAACGATGCGGAGGCTTGGG
The DNA here is from genome assembly GCA_001247695.2 of Cymbomonas tetramitiformis. Taxonomy (NCBI): domain Eukaryota; kingdom Viridiplantae; phylum Chlorophyta; class Pyramimonadophyceae; order Pyramimonadales; family Pyramimonadaceae; genus Cymbomonas; species Cymbomonas tetramitiformis. Next base: position 15,361 of record LGRX02006094.1, read on the forward strand.
CTCTCACACTGCAGCAGGAGCTGGTTCGTAGGCTCAACTGCGTGTACTCCTGCTACGAGGCCAGGCAGATGGGGCTTGACCTGGCTGCACTAGTGTCAGCCATGAGGCGCTCGGGTTCTGCCTCCAAGACTGGGGACAGACGCAGGGACCCCAAGAAGAAGGATCAAGCACAGCATGGTGGCGACGACGCCAAGAAACCTGCGAGGGAAGCGAACAATGCCGAGCGTCAGAAACCTTCTTACAGCAAGGTGCCACCACCTGATGCTTCGAAGAAGTTCCAGTGTGACTGGTGCTTCACGCGCCTGCCCCACTCTCCAGAGCGCTGCTACACGGGGTGTCGTGAGGCCCGGGTGCCGCCCAACTTCCATAAGGACAGGCAGAACTCCAAGTGGCCGGACGAGGTCAAGAATGCCCAGATGCGTGCCTACAACATCGCACACCGCTTTGATAAGCACAAGATGGGGATCACCACCAAGGAGTGGCTTAAGCTCCCTGAGGCCAAGCAGAAGCAGCCGCAGCAGCAGCAGCAGCAGCAGCAAGTGGCTGCCAGTGCCGAGGTTAAAGAGAAACTCGCCGCAGAATTGACAGGTCTCCAGGCAGGGTCACCTCCAAAGGATGACAAGATCGCCGATGCACAGGCCCGATCAGAGGTCAGTGATGCGGAGACTGATTACGACTCCCACTTCACCCAACAGGCTGAATACGAGGAGGATGAGCAGGACTGCCCTGCCTGCTGGGGGTGGGCTGGAAGGTGGTCATGGTGTTGGCACCGATCACGCACCGAGTCTCCAGGCCAGCGCCGCTGTCGCCTTGGGCAGCACTCAGCAGATGCGGGGCTTCCAGGTCAAGACGCCGGAGGAGTTCGACAGGGCCGCTCAGGTGCCTAGAGCCGTTCCTCCCAACGTACTCAGCAGGAAGGTCCACCTGTTGGCATCCAATCTTCGCAGCTCCGTGCGCGCCTGCTCGCAGATTGCTGCCATCCTGATATCCCAGAACGCCATCGACCTCCCGAAGGACATCGAGAACCTTTTGGCGCTGGAGGAGCTCATGGGCAAGGATCCGAATGATGCAACCGAACAACCCACCGAGGTCAACGAGCATGAGCTGGAGGACACGCACGCCACAGCGACGCAAGGAGTAAGAAGGGAGGCAGATGGTTCAGGACACTGCGCGATCGAGGAGGTGCCATTGGACGAGATGCCCAACGGTGTGGTCGACAGCGCCGCCGCTCGATGTGCAGCTGCTGCCTGCGTGGACGATCTGGGGGTGGTTGACTTCAGTGACCATGGACATGTACGAGCTGGCACCATCAAGACCTCCGCCTACGACGCACTGAGGGCAAAGATGACGCAGCACCTGACCGACGAGCAGGTGTTATTGATGGCTCAGGTGCAGCCCATCTGCAAGTTGCGGAATGCTACCCTGTATGAGGGGCTGGCGCTGGTGTCATCTGGTGGTGAGCTTATGCTATACCGGGCGATCCTCATGGACACCGGCGCCAACTGCAACATCGTCTCTATCGCTGTTGTAAGGCGGCTGGGTCTCACAATTTATGAAGCCAGCACCGGCGCCAAGGTCACCAGATGTGACAACAGTCCCACGAAGTTCACCCATTACTGCTACGTGGACGTCATTTTGGCTGCGGGCACGCCGCACATGACGCTTCACCGGTTGTACGCCTTCGTGACCTTCGAGGCCGAGAACTCCTGGGACCTGTTGATAGGCACTGGGCCGTTGAAGAATTCCCTGATGATTGACATCAAGTTGGGAAGTTGCGTGGCCGTGTCGCATGCGCCGACGATTTTGGGCATGGATGCTCAGGTGGTTCTTCCGCTGGTCGACATGACAACACCCAAGCATCCTCACCAGCCCAGGAGGATGGACCCAGTGGTATGTTTGCAATCGGAGATCTTTGGGCATGAGACGGAGTGCGAATGGCTAGGGTGCCCACCCCTGAGCACGAGGGAGGAGAGGTTTGCTGCCTCTGGGATTCGGTCTGAGCACATCCTTGACGGCTATGAGTCGCCGGTGGGGTCACCACTGCCTTCGTCAGAGCCATCTGCTGCGCCCCCTAGGCCCCGAGTCGCCACACGCGCAGAGATCGAGGCGAGGTCTCGCGTTCACACATGTTCGCTTGAAGGAGGTCGAAGGAGCCACCTGGCGTTACTGGCGCCCGTCGAGCTGGCAGTGTCGGGGCGCATGCTTGCGCAACTTTACGCAGCACCAAACCCCTGGGTGGGTGGGCGCGCGAAGTGGGTCACCGATGGCCAGTTGACTGGGGTTCGTCCGCCTCTGGACGTTCGTCTTGACCACAACTGGGCGGATCAGAGACTGTACCTGGACCGACACCATGTTGCGCGTCTTTGCCGCATCCTTCAAGATCTCCCTGAGGACATGCCAGCCAAACCTTCCCGGGAGCATGTCTGTGTGGAGTTCGTCCGCTGCCTCGAGCAGAAGTGGGTGATGGTGGACCAGCTGATGCCCCCTAACTGGCTGTATGTGGACCAGAAGTTGGATCACGATGAGGATAAGGACCGTTGGGTGCTCAAGGGGAGCTATATGACACACGTGCCATCCCCTGCCAACAAGCAAGACGTCGTCAAGCCCAGGGAGCAAGGCAGAGCGCTCGATAGCCTCAACTCAATCCAGCGACTGCAGCACACGCTCCAGGAGCTGTTCACGTACCCCAGTGGTGAGGTCGCTGGCACCCTCATGTGGGATCTGAAGGAGCGTGTCCTCTGTGTACAACCGAGTGCAGCCACGCAGCACCTCGAGCTGATGCGCTGCACGCTGGATCATGCGCGCGTGTACAACAGTGAGGAGTTGCTGGATGAGCTTCAGCTCCCTCATTGGTACGAGAGCGCTGGTGTCTGGACGTACCAGCTGCTCAGGTACCTTCGCCCGGTGGACATAGAGTCCCTCTCGATTGGCATCCTCCAACAGTACGATCTATATGGCAACGTAGCGCCACCTCTGGAGCTCATCTCTCTGGGTTCGAGCACCAAGTACTACCCGGTGGGGGATGGTCTTGGGGGAACTGGTAGGGTGTTCTCCCAGAATGCCGCTGCTCAGGAGTACGTGCGCTTGGGGGAGATGAGGAAAATGCTCAAGGCATCCAACACCAGGCAGCAGGGCCATGATGCACTCAATGCAGATGCGGAGCGTAGGCCGCCACCGCCCAACAACATGGTAAACTTCAGGCTCACGAAGCGAGCCCCTGCGCAGCCACCTGCTCCTGCCGCAGGAGCAGGACCATCCCGGGCTGTCGCAGGGCCATCTCGCGCCAGGTCTAGCAGCCACTCGCCACCTCGCTCGTCGCAGATTGCACGACCGTCTCAAGCTGTCGCGGGGCCGTCTCAGGCCAGGTCCAGTGACCATTCGCCACCGCGCTTCGCGCACATCGCGTACTGCCGTACTCCGTCGCCTTCGTCCAGCGGCCATGGGACCGAGGATTTGGTGTCGTCAGATCCTGACGGCAGCCCTCCTCGTGGGAGGTCGCCCTCTGCATCGACTGCCAGGACCAATGTTGGCTCGTGGGCGGACTCAGTCCGTGTTCCGCGTGATTCCCCATCAATCTCTTCGGGGGGCCCACCTCCTACGCCTCCGAGTCCGCCGCGGGCAGGTCGCCTGCCTCGGGCTCCTGGGAGGGTGCCTCCATCTCCGGCAGAGTCAGATTACGACGCTACACGAATGGCCACAGCATCCGTTAGTTCGGTGTGCCAATTCCTGTCCGTGGAGGAGGTGAACGCCTTGAAGGATCGCCGCAACCTCACTGTCTTTATGATACGGTTTGGCATAACGTTATATGATCGGTGCAGACGCCAGCGCGTCATGTACCAGCTTGGCGTGTGCAACAAGGAGCGGGGTCTCAGGCTGCGGAAGCATCCGGGCATCACCAGCAAAGTTGAGAAGAAGCATAACAAGACCATCGCGTGCGGGAACAATGGCTGGCGTCTCCCTCTTGGGGGACAGACTACGTCTTCCAGCCTCCTGGAGGCCATGGTTTCAGCCTGGGCTGATTTGTCGCACCGTGACTCAGGGCACAGGTTGCCGGGGGGTCATGCGCGGAACGTCGCGTTCGCGCTGTGTCGCTACGTGGAGATTGGGGCGGCGCACGTGCTGCGCTGCATGGCGCACCCGAATGCCGCACCCGTGTACTACGTCTTCCTGCAGGACGAGCGGTGTCTTTCTTGGCATGCTGAGTTCACGAATGAGTATTTCGAGCGGGACGACCGGAAGTTCACGTGCTTGCAATGGGGGACCAGGGAATCGGCCGCGCCATGGTTGATGCCAGCCCTGGGGGCCTTGGAGGCGCTGCGTCTTCCGCCGCCGCCGCCGCCGCCACCGCCCGCCCGTCAGTCTCGCGTGGCCGAGAGACCCGAGCACATGGATACGGCCTCGCGGAGGAATGTGCACGAGGTTCGAGACCCCCCTGCACGTCATCAGCCGGGCGCGGGCGGTGTTGCACGCTCGTCTGCCCCTTCTGTCGATCGCCATGGGGCTGCTACCCATGTCGTTCATGCACCAAGGGCGTCCAGGATGCCAGCCGATCTCACGTCGCGGTGTCCTCCTTCTCCAGCTGCTTCGATATGCAGCGCAGAGACGCAGGCGTTCGAACGCCATACGGACGAACAGCGTGAGGCGCAGAGGCAGGCGCATTTTCAGCAGGGCTCCCCGGGCGCAGCGGGCGGGTGGCCCTGGTGAACGACCAACGCTGTGGCCGTGGGCCGCCTGCACGGGCGGTCCACTTGCGGCCAGGTGTCCTGCGAGCGTGTATCTCGTTTGCAGGCAGTGCAGTGGTTTGGTGGTGGTTGGGACGCGGTCCCGTTCCCATGGTCGCCGTATGGGCGATGTGGGAGGCAGTAGCTTGGCACTTGTCGTGGTGCCCCTTTCAAGTTTGGTGGAGGCGTTTCGTGGCCTCATTTTTGCGCCAGCTGCCCGTATGGTGGTCGACTGCTCGACGTTACCCCCTTCGTGCATCTTACGGCGTCTGGGTCTTATGGGCTCTCGCCTACGTTTGGTACGTTGGGCTCCTTATCTTGCGCGCCGCAGGCATCTATGCTGGCGTGCACCGTGTGCGTGCGGGGGATTGGATGGTGATGCCCCTTCGGGTGGTGGTCGTTTCCTTGGCGTGCTGGTCACGGTGTGCGATCGTCCTCCTCTTCGTGGTCCTCGCCTGGCTTTGGGTTTGTGCCGACATCTACGCTGGGGACGTGGCGTGCCACGGCTCCTGTCGCGTGCGTTGCCCGCTGGACGCCGGTCACGTTCAACATGGCCGTGGATGGACCGTTCCGACCCTGCGCTTGTCCCAAGTCTTCTTGTTGGGCCGCGTGCGCCTGCCCGCTTTGCCCGCCAGATTGGACAAGCCTCGCTTCGCGGCGCGCTGGGCGCAGCTCCGACGCAATCTCCGCCTTCACCGCGTCGCACAAGCCGCCTACATGGCGCTTGTCCTTGCAGTCGTGATCTTCGCTGCTGCTGGTGGGAGTACTCGCTTTGCGCACGGGGGGTGGAGAATCATGGCGTGCTTCTTCGCTTCGAACTCGCCGGTAGCCGCAGCGCATTTCAATCGAATTTTGCGATTTTTTCTGCTTTTGTGCGGAATCTTGTGGGTCGCTGGCAAGATGACCGAGTGTGCGCCTACGTATGGTGTCACGTCACCCACACGCAGCGCCTGGGGTTCGTCCCCCTGCACTTCTTGGGAGGCTCAGCAATCCTCAAGGCAATGGGAGCCTGGCTGGGTGGCCAATGTCGCGGAGCAGGATGAGGTCTTGCCGTACACCGTGCTGGACGAGCTTCAACCTCTGGGCGACACGACGGTGACCAAGGACGAGGCAGCGTGGCTCGACACTGAGCTCAATGCCACGTTTGGAGGACATCCTGACTTCAAGGAGGAACACTGGGAGGAAATGCGGAATGTTCTTCGCAGGTGCAAGACCACCTTTGCCAACAGTCCTCACGATCTGAAAGGCTACAAGGGTAAAGCGGAGCACAACACGTTCTCCATTCCTTTCGTAGACGAATCCAAGGCCGCCTACCAGAGACCCAGGAAGTACAGTCCGGGCGAGCAGGAAATCATCGATATCCATTGCAAGGAACTTTTGGAGTATGGCTTTATAGAGCCAGCAGCCAAGCATTGCAGGCATGCGAGCAACGTGGTCGTAGCTGGCAAGAAAGATCACGAGACTGGCCTGTGGACCCAGACGAGGTTCTGCGTGGACCTCAGGGGTGTCAATCGACACTCCCTCAAAGACAATACGCTGCCGCACCGACCAGAGGAGCTCTACCAGAAGGTGGCGAAGGCTAAGTTCAAGACCACGCTGGATGCCACCAAAGCTTTCCACCAGATTCCCATGGCCACGGAAGAGGACAGGAGCAAGACGGCGTTTTGGTGGAAGAATCAGTTGTACCAATACACCTCGATGCCTTTTGGTGCAGCTGGAGCTACTTCTGCGTTCGTAAGAATCATGGACTACGAATTACGGCACTTGCAGCATTGCACGGTGGCGTACGTCGATGACGTAGTGGTCTATACGGATTCCACGCCTGAGCAGCATTTGAAGGACGTTGAGGACGTACTTCGCACCTTGGGGGACGCTGGCATCCGTTTGCATGCAGGCAAGAGTACCTTTGGTGCAGCCACGGTGGACTTTCTGGGCTATCGCATTGGTCACAACTCCATTGGCGCGCAAGAAGCCAAATGCAAGGCCATCCAGGAGCTTCCAAGCCCTCAGGACAAGACTGGGCTCCGCTCGATCTTGGGCATGATGAACTACTATAAGGGCTTGGTGGGTGAGCCAGGGGGGCCAAACTACTCTGAGATGGCCCGCCCTCTCAATGACCTGCTCAAAAAGGAGGTCACTGACATCAAGGCAGCCTGGGGGAAGGAGCAAGACCGAGCACTTCAAGAACTTAAGGATGCTCTCTGTTCTGGGAGGTGCCTGAGGCCTATCGATTACGACAGACCCCTCATATTGTACACCGATTGGAGCACCTATGGCATTGGCGCAGTGCTGGGCCAGAAGGACGATGATGGAAAGGAGTACATTTGTATGGCAATCAGCCGATCCCTGAGTAAAACGGAGAGACAGTACGCCAGCTTCAAAGGGGAGATGCTCGCAGTGGTATGGGCAGTGCGCACACTGAGGCAGTACTTGCATGGAGTCCACTTCACTTTGGTGACCGACCACTCACCGCTCACCACCCTGATGGAGAAGGCCGATCTCCAAGGGCAACACCTACGCTGGGCAATCAGTTTGCAGGAGTTCGACTTCACTGTGAAGTATCGTCCAGGCGCCAAGAACAGCAACGCTGACGTGCCGTCTCGCTACCCATTGCCATCCACGACGGATGAGACTGGAGCGAGGCATGAAAGGGAGAAGGTGACTGCGTTACACGCAGGCGTGGGGGAAGTTCACGCGAAGGACTTCGGTGACCACTTGTGCTTTATGTTGGCTGGGGATACCTTCCCAGGGGAAGAGGCCACGCCAGAGGTGCAGGTTGCCAACTACTGCAGGATGGCTGCCATGGAGCATCTGGGCACAGGACCAGTGCATCGTTTGTTCGATTTGCACTACCACGAGGAATTAGAATGCAATCATGGGGACATGTTCGACACTGACTTACCTGAGCTGGTGACCGACTCTGGAAGGTTAGTCAGAGCAGCTTGGAAGGCGTTGAGCCTGGTCAAGCCGACGCGAGGTACGCACGGCGAGGGAAGCCCTGCTGTGTACAGCAATGCGTACTTTGAAGGTGAGCGCATCCTGAAGCCCGAGAAGGTCGACACCAGGGTGCTGGGCAGTCGATTCTTCTCGCAAGCTCGGCAGGAAGGCGTGGTGTGCTACGAGCCATGTGGAGGCCTATGTGCTGGGCTAGAAATGTTGCTCCGCAGTGGGATGAAGGTGGATCGCTACCTGTACCAGGACATATCCCCGAGCAGTCGGACAGTTGCCAGAGCCAGGTGCACGGCATTGCTAAGACGATACCCTGACCTCATCTCGCCCCGTGCAATAGAGTTTGGGGCTCTACCCCAAGATCTGCGCGAGACCACCAGCGCCGACTTCATACGAGCAGGAGCTCTTCAAGGACGCCAGTGGGTCATGGTATGTGGGTTCCCATGTCAGGATCTCTCCCCTGCTGGAACACTCACAGGCCTGGATGGCAGGCACAGCAAATTATTTTATGAAGTGGTCAGGCTTCTGTCCACACTCCAGCAGCTGCAGCGGCAGAGGCCTCCAGGCTATATCCTGGAAAATGTTTCTCCGTTGTCACACAGACTGGAACCAAGATCAGGGACGAGGTGTTCCCGTACATTGCCAGCGTCATTGGTAGACCAGTGTCCTTTGATGCAGCACAAGCAGGCGCTTACGCACATCGATTGCGAGCGTATTGGAGCAACTTGTTCCAGAGCCACCAGTTTCGCTCCGTCATGAGCAAGGTGGTGAGA
>LGRX02006095.1:0-25373 GCA_001247695.2 Cymbomonas tetramitiformis
CACACGTAAAAAAAATGCGCGCGGTTTTTTACATAAAAATTTTGTGAGTAAACAAGTCGTCGTCACTAGGAAAAATTTTTAAATTTACATTAAGTTTCTTACCAAAATTATGGGATGACCTCGCTCAACATAGGGTGACGAGTATCGCCCATATGATATAAAAAAAACGCGCGCGTTTTTTTTCACGCGTAAAAAAAAACGCGCGCGTTTTTTTACATAAAAATTTTGTGAATAAACAAGTCGTCGTCACCAAAAAATTCTTGAAATCCACATTGAGTTTCTTACCAAAATTATGAGAGCATCTCGCTCAACATAGGGTGACGAGTTTCGCCCATATTATCAAAAAAACCGCGCGCATTTTTTTCACATGAAATTTTTGTGCGTAAACAAGTCGTCGTCACAAGGAATTTTTCATAAATGAGTATATAAATACATGTTACTTACGACTTTAAATATTGATATCAGGTGCACGTTCGAAAATACTATAACCATGTCCACGAAGGAAAATAATGAGATATTTGATTGCGGACATAAGGAGGGTACGGCATTGTTAGACAAGATGAAACACTTACGGCATACCACAAACAATGCTAAGGGAAACTTGTGGTTGGAAGCTTATAAGCTTAGCGAGGATTCTAAAGCGTATAATATCATCTCAGGTTGGATTATAGGAACGGAGGGCGATAACAAGGATACGGTGCTAGAGGTTTCACGCTCATCAGCTACTGACCCAAAATTTAAGACCCCATTGTCTAAAAACACCTTTATTCGCATGACATATTTCGAAAAACAGAAAAATTGTCCTGGATTCATGGTCCTACCTCATACGTATGCAGGGACGCGGGTACTGAATTCGTATCTTACCCGATACTTTGACTTAGAACCAGATTACGCACAACAGTGTCTAGCAATCGACGTCGTAAATGTCTATGAATTTCCCATGAAAATGTATTCCTTTAAAAAAAAATTTACAACCAGAGAATTCACTTCTCTAGAATTTGAGGTGATGTATCAAAATATGAAGGAACCGAGCGATTTGCACAAGCAGCAAGTAGAACAAGCGTATACAGGATACGTATTGGCGTTAAAGCGCCTTGCAATTTCCAGAGCTGATTTTAAAAATTGAAAGCAAATATGATCGCGCACACGTGCCTGATACGCGCGCAAATATGAAGGCTCACGTAATGATCGTATCTTAATAATTGTGTTTGTCACTAAAAATACAAGATTACATCACTCAACTTAGGATAACAAATCTCACCTATATTGTTAAAAACCCCACTTCTTTTTTCGTATGTTCGAATAAATGTTTGTGCAATCTATTTTATTTCTTGCTGTTTATTTGGTGCGGATTTTGATCTTTGAATTGGAGGAATCGTGTTGAGGTCTCCCAATCCTTGATTTGCGAGATCTTCAATTGTCGCTATAGCATTAAGTGTTTGTTGCATGTGCTCTATTTTGGCTTGAATCGACTTTAAGTTTCTTGTGATTCCTTCGTGGAGATCTTCGTGATCCTTTTCAGCTTGATCGCTCGTTTTTTTGTAATTTACGTAACTAGCCTTAATTTGTTTAAAGTCATTTTGTAAGGTAGTCAATTGAACATTAAAATTCTCACACATGTTGCATTCGCTCTCAAGTTTCGCGATGCGCATGCTCAGTTCATTCAAAAAGTCACGATTCTCTTGCAGATGCGTTTTCACTTTTTGTACGTATGATGGGTGCGAAAGCTCGGTAACTTGTACTAAAGACATCGTGCCCGATTTGATACTTTTACGCCGCGTATGTACCGTTATTTATGTTGAATTCGGTGCACATATCTATACGTGGTCCAACACAAATTTTTAAAAAAACATACTTTGCATAATGAATAAATAAATATATAAATAAATAAATTGTACAACCTTTGCAGGTTGTGTGGCTCTTATTATAGAGGGAGCCTAGCCATCTGTAAGGGTTTTATTCAGTGCTAGCGCGGATTCTGAACTATTTGTAGGAGCGACGGACCGGACTCGAGAACACGCGGCTTTAGTGCGATATCCTACTCTTGTTAAACCGCTTGCGAAGATAACTGAAACAAACCTCGTGATGACATGTACGAATTTACTGATTGATCGAACGTCGCCCTTTCCGTGTTATCTCTCGTCGAAAACGCTTGAATGTAATGCATCCAGTTGTGTAGGTTTTGATGTCCGACAGATTCGTCCGTTTCAAAAGTTGTTAGCAATTCGGGCGTCGCGGGTTCCAAATGTCCATCCGTATAGATAACGTAAGATTCGCAAAAAAGCTGGGCATCTTCGTGATCGCTATTTTTTTTAATCAACATAGGGTCACAAATTTTGAGTTGCGACAATCTATCGGCTGTGTATACAAAAAATGTTTGATCGGATTTTATGTTGGTTTCTTTTGTAAAAACGTACGCGCCGGATCCGCACGCTTTTAAGTTATGTACTTCCCTATATCGCAAATAAAACTTTTGAGCCAGCACCGCGCCCATGGAATGGCCACTAACCACGACGGTGTCGTATTGTTCAAACCAACCCGTGTTTATATTCTCGTTTTCTACAAAAAAAAATCTAATATTTTGTCGAGATAATCATTATTATTTAACTTAGTATCTCCAAACGGCAATTTTCCGCTGTTACCGATCGGCATGATGATATAAAGATCTTTATTATATGTGTACATCCAGATGGAATTGAAATGTTTATATTCGCGATGTTTTTTTATCGGCTCAATAATGAACCGTCTCATGCTATAGATCTTACCGGTTATGATGTTGTACATCTGCGTATCGTTCGGTGTGATCATTTTAGGTAAGCACCGTTTTACCGTTTTTGCCCATTTACACTCGTCACTATATTTTTTGCACTCATCTTGGCAACTTATGCTCAAGCATTTTTGTATTGTATTTAAAGGATCTGGTAATCCCAAACGGGTGCCTTCGAATATTGAGTTTTGCAGACCTACCCATTCGAGGGCCCAATCGGGAACTTTTTGGTACTTTTGTCTTTTGTTGCTTGCGCTCGAACCGCTTTGCGTGATGGTGCGACGTACGATTGTCATATTGGATGATCAACAGCTTGCACAACTTATATATATATACGATTGTATCCTAAGACTTTGTTTTATAAAGTCAAACGGTACGCTTATTTATGCAAACCATTGTATTCCATTCCAGGACTCTGTGTTCACTGATCATATAGTTGTCACAAGAATTATTGAACACGGATTAAATTTTGATTAGACCGGTGCAAAAGATATTAGAAAAAACTTCGAGTGTATATTCATCATAGTGTCAAAATCGTGATTCGACGACGAATCTGTTTCATAGCTTCCTCTATTTGGTTTGTTCAACGTTAGACGGAGTTTTTTTAAAGTTTTGTTGATGAACCTCACTGAATCGCCGCCGAGATGAAGTCAAAATTTTAAAGGTTGACGAAAAACTCTATACACATTTAAAAAACTTTCAAAAAAATCGAGGTAATTCTTGGTGCTAGAATGGTGTCTCACAATGAACGTACCGACAATATATATAGGCGCGACAAAAAGTACGCAAACAAGTGAGTTGTTTAATCGGACTTTGACAAACTATGTCGCACGAAATAGTGCCCTACGCGGATGACGGTCAAGATTGTCTGCGTTACATACAAAGCAGCACCGACATTTCCAAGGTCAACTTATTTGTATTGAGATCGTTCAAATCCCCTACCTGTATTAAGTTTGAGAAAAAGAGTTTTTCTAAGCGGCTCGCGCAGACGTGCGCTGCAAAGCACGCAATGAGACTGATCTACTTAATTATTGAAGACTTCGATCGCAAGAGTTTATTCGCCCTTATAGAAAAATACAAATTGTTAGACTTTCCGAGTTTTTTATGTGTATGCGTCGACTCAAACGACACATTGACGACCACGCTTTACAAAGAACCGGTCCACGGTGTGAGAGATATAAATGCGATCGTCAATTTTTGCTTGCGGTGCAAAACGGGAGCGGAGTCGGACGTACATCAAGAATTAAATCGTGGCGAAAATGTCGATGGCAAATCCGCAGCTCATGTACATGGGGGACGACGTCTTAGCCATTTACTATTACGGGCCGCCTGTTTAAAAAGTAAGCGAAGTTTTGTTCGCGACCGTAAGCGCCAACAAATCTTTTGGGAATGTTGTTTTGTCGGAGGTTGGTTTACATTATCGATGCTCGCACATATATATAGAGATATAAGCTGACATTTATATGTATACACCACCTCATTCTTTATCTTTGAATCGAGTTTGTATTTTTGCATTTGTCGATACAATTAATAAACATTGTAATTGTTTTGACTCTTTCTTAATATATTGTCCTCTATTTCTCACATCGCGAACACAGTCCTCCAAATTGTATGTCTTAATATTGACACGATGCGTGCTCCTGATTAAGACTAAGTTTTCTTATTCTGTATCAATCGAGAAAGAAACATTTAAACCGTCTTCAAGTCGCGCACTTGTCGTATTATCTGAAAATATTACATATCCGCTGTCAGAAACGACATCGGTCAAAGCCGATCGTGTCACTGAAACGAAAGCACACAAACAAGAATAATCGTGATCAGCGCTGTGAGTCAAGTCACCTGACGAAGAAATAGAGCTCTCCATCTCGAGCTCCGCGTCGTGCACTTCGACTTCTGAGGCATCGAACGGCACCGAATCGACGTGTGATTGCGGATCGTCTTTAAGATTTGTAGCTACGTCAATCTCGGAGGCATTCGACGTATCTTCGTGCACTCGATCACGCGCCGCGCTCAGCAGTTCATCGATCTCGTCGTTCGCGAGTTAGCTTTCTCGACGAGTATATTAATATCATGCTGCGTTGCTCGCAGATGTTTTCTAATTCGAGTATACGCTTGTGAATTTGAAGCGCAAGCGCTCAAAACGTTGTTCGCGATAAGCAAAAATAGGATCCATCTTGCGTACATGCTTGATTGATCTTGTGTACAGTTATACGTATCGATATCCGCGCATTTATACTTAATCTTCAACTTGATGATAAGAACGAAAGAAAACAAAACGAAAAGCGCGCATCGAGACCTGACTCGATTCGAATGAAGTTTTTTTTCGAGCTTAATACGCCTATAAAAGGATAAGCAAAGCCACCGATCACTCATTTTTTAATCTAAGTATCACACGAAGACCGAGAAACGATGAGACTACTTACACAAACGGCAAGCAAAACTTTTTTGACCGAAAAAAGTTGGTACATGCATAAAGCGAGTTCGATATATGTGAAGGATACGGTATTTGAAGAACTTTGGGATTTGCGTGATCGATTCTGCAGACAATCTTGTACCATTTTAGGAAAGCGTAAGCAAATTCCGCGTAGGCAGGGTATATTTTCCAACGATATAAAATCAATGAAGTGCGGTGGTGTCGATGTCAAAAGCGAGCCCACTTTTGCTCATCCCATGTTTCCCGAGCTTTTAAAAAAAGTTAGGAAACCTTTCAACGTTTTGATCGCAAACTGGTATTCTAATGGTAGGGACTGTTTTGCCGAGCACTCCGACGACGAAAATCTTGACAACGTTCCGATCTTTTTTTTGATGTTGGGCGCACCCAGGACCCTTCGCGTGCGTACAAAAACTTGTCGCACGATCGTGTTGGAATTAAATCTGGAACACGGTGACTTGTTTATTATGGGCGGAAAATTTCAAGACCAATTTCTTTACGAGATCACGAAGAAGTGCGTATTTGTAGGCGATGATTGTCGCAGTTTGAGCGTAGCGATTCGTGCCATAGAGAAATGCGCACAAGATGATGCGGATGATGTCGACTGGGAACGATTCATCAATTATGATGTCTGCGCTGCCGAAGGTAGCTGAACGCGCTATGCAGAATGAAAGAGGACAGATGATGATTAGCGGTTCTAATTTCAAACACAGTATGCTTGTGTTTTGATTATACGCACATATATAAATATGCAGTAAAAACATTGATTTACACGTATACTTATTATACATTTATTCGTGCTTATTGTTGTTTAAAAAAAAAGACATTATGACGATATATCTATTGTCACAGGAAGATATGACCCAATATACGACGAGAAGACGTCAAAAAAATGATTATATACAACATACAAAGCTTCGCATGCCTTATTTGTATACGTTTAATCACGAAAGTGACTATATAGACTTTTTACACGCAAGAAAAAATAACGCAAATTTCTCTATAGAAGCCAACGCTTTGAAGGATTTAATATCTGCAGCGTGCCGTTCGGACGATGAATGGGATATCACCAATAAAACTTTCCGATATGAAATCGATCGACATCTGTCAAAGAATCCAGATTATTTAACATGTCTCTTGAACGTAGAATACAATCAAGATATGAACGATGCAGAATTAAACGTTTACATCTACGTACTAATGCGTAAGTACAGGCGTAGCAATCAAAAGGTCGTATCGATCGCGGGAATACATTTCTCTTGGATGGAAGATGTTTATATGAATAACAAAAATTTATCAGAGAAAATTTTTGCAGATTATATCACAAATCCAAAATTCGATGACGTAAAAAGAGAATTGTATCAAGAAGATCTGTTGAAGTTTGATATAGAAAATCTTTTGATATGCAGCTTTACGCCGAACCACATCTTTCTAATACATTTTAGTTTTATCACGTACGAGCTTAGTATTTTCAATCACGGCTCAAGAAATTATACAGACGTAAGATCTGAGGATCCCGACAACGAAGCTAAATTTCTCGGACGAGTCGTGGGTATCTTAAGACATCATTTTTTAATCAAAGAACATATCGATATATACGTGTACGTCGATGAGAGCGACAATACTGATGACATACGTACTATTAGAGACGACACACAATCCACAACAGACATATTAACTACGGAAGATGATGTAAGTGTGGTGTACCGTCGAATACTAGAGCAAATCAACGGAAATTGTTGGGAATTATACGCATACTACTTCGACGCATTTTTGGAACGTCCGCCCAGGTATAATTCCTACATCGCAAATATAGGAGGTAAAAAAACCTTACAACGTATTCAATATCCGATTGTTTTCTACAAAGACGTTGTCCAAGACCCAATACGAAAGGCGCAGACAACTTTGCGAATGTTGACCATCGACGGCAGCATCGATCCTCGAACAATATTTCCCATACATCAGGAAGTCATAAGTAACTTACATTCTTTGTCACATCAAGCAGCGATTGGTGATATCAATTTTAAGAAGAGGTACCAATACACAAGCAGTTTGATCAACGTTCTAGACACAACTTATTTTGCCAGTCTGCTCCCGGAATTGAGCGCCGACCAGTCTTTAGAAGAGATACAACATCGGATCGTGCAATATTGGAACAGCCGTCAATCGCTCGCGAGCACATCAACAAGATATGGCAAATCTGATGACCACGTCGATTTAATTCAAAGCAAAGTTGAAAAATGGGCCGATGATGTGATGGCAAGCGAAGACGAAAAAACTATTTTAAGAAATCGCGACTTGGATATGTATCGAGTAACGATGTGCACGAATACGGTTGCTTACCTTTACGAGTGCAGCAACCATTTAAAGAAGTTTACCGGATCAACTTTGGTTGTGAGCACTGAAGGTCTGCACGTACGAGGATACGATATAAAAGTGGAAACTGATACAGAAGAGGCGTTTCTTAAATTTGTATACCTGAACAACAATTTCAGGTGGGGAACAAATCGTGTATTCTTTGTCGAGTATCAGAACAAACTAGTAATCAACCTAGTACCGAACGCAACCATTCTGATGAAATTCCTACCTTTAACGCAATGCGGATTCGATGATCACTATCAATACGACATTGAAATGAAGACCGTGAGTGATCCGATTGAAGCAAATTTTAGTAGCGTTAAAAAAATTTTGTTTTACGGGCACCCGATAAACGTTGATGAGGTTGAAAATGTGCATCATGATAGAGCGGGAAAAGATTGGAAATATGTGGAGCTGCAATCCTTATCGGAATTTCCTTTACGAACGAAAAATACTTTCCGAATAAATCAAGTGGACCGTCGCGAAACAAACTTAAATTATATTCGTATATCGTACGACGATCCCACACAAAATTCTTACCTATACATATTAGTTATGATTGATTCATCAAGTAAAGAGTTTGATTCTACGCCATGGACATTTTTGACAGTGCCAAAGTATTCACCCGACTCTGAGTGTAACCCTTACGTTTCGTTTCCTTTCGACACAGGTAATGACATGCGTGCTATGGTGACTCAATATTTTATTCTTGAGAAAGTGGGGCAATACGCACACATTAATTTGCCCACACAAAAGGACGATAGCATAGATTTAGTGATAGACATACAAGTATTTGATGTACCCGATATTCAGGAAGATGCGGCCACGGTAATGCCATCGTATGGAACGACCGTATCTGCGCCGATTTTAAAAAGATTAGAAGATCACACACCTATTTTATATAAAAACAGTATTAAAGATAGTCTTTTTGATATACGCTTCGACACTTATCGCGGCAAACTTATGCAAATATTCAATATATGCGGGAGTGAAGATGAATTTGATTATAAGACACATTACGGAACAACTGCAGAAGAGCAACATTTTACGATAAACCCTTTTCAAGGTGAAATTAAATCGGAAATTATCAAATCCAAGTTTTACGCCGTATATATTGAAGTAAAGCACACTCCTAACTTGTTGAATTTGCCTACGAGGTAAGATCACCTTAATTCAAGGTGCTTCTGATGAAACGTATCCTTTCGCTGTACGCGAGTATGGTCGCGCGTACTACGTGAAATTCACCGTCAAGAGCTGCCGCGTTACCATATACTAGAAACTTACGAAGGTTGCAAATATCCCTCGTCCACACATTCAGAGGAGAGGATATCTGTTCGGCTCTTTGAGACATAACAAACGCGAAACAAATAAACAGAGCAGCGCGCTCGTCCACGTTAGCATGGTCGATAAAGCACGGTCTGCCGCTCAGATTGTGACGCATACTTTGGTCGGAACACATCTCGGAGTAGAACTCGAGTTCACGCGATAAGCTTTGCAGCATACGTTGACAGCTTCGAGGATCCCGTAATGATGATCGATTGTCGTACATCGAAATATCGTCCAATTTTTTAAGCGTGTTTGCCATATGCACGATCTCGTCGTTGATAGCTCCCCCCATAGGATCTAGTACACGTCCAGCAGTTCGCGGAGACACTTTCTTGTAAACCGCCCGTTTGGCTCGTGAAGTCATCCATGGATGCGTGCCGCAAGAGATCTTTGCAACTTTTGTTGTCGTCATGTGTAGAAATTACGTGACGATACCGATATTAGAAAGGTGTAGTCAATAAACCTTTCGATCGATTTTCCGATGTTAGTAATTGCTTTACAAAACTCTTCACACAAGAATATTGTTTGCCGATAAAGACATATACGTTAAATTTTCTTATTGTTAAAGGCACCAGTATCTGTAATACTATTAGCATAGCCACAAGAAGATAATGTTATCATAACAGGACATGACAATTGTCGATGTTGTGATCCATAAATACAAAAAGAATCATATTGATGCGACACTTTTTTATTTTTTTAAATGCTTGTACGTGATTAATCTGCTAAAAACGTAAGAATCTCTGATGCTATCGAGGTTGCTGTGATCCAATGAAAATTGTGCTCTGCACCAATCGGCATACGTATGCAGCCATACCTTGAATTGAAAAAAGTTTTGATAATACACTGGTGCAGTTCCTATCTGAAAAATGGCCACCTGCTACGCCTTCGACCACATCTTCTTCTTCACCACGTTTGCTCTTCACGATTTCAAACATCGTAATCGGTCGTTGTACCTTAGATTCGTCATTATAAAACGCGGTAAAGTTTTGCGTACTCTCTACCTTGATTCGAATTCAAAGCTTTTTCTACCTCTTTAGGGTCAATTTCAATGAGATCTCTGAAATCAAGTTCCTCATTGGTCATTGTATTGCTGAAAACGGGAACGTTTTTGTGACACGCTTGGAGCCATGCCTCGGTTTTGGCAATCATCAAATGAGCGGCTTGCATGCTTTTTGGAAACGATATGGGTTCGATATAAGTATGAAGGAAACCTAAATATGAATTTAAATCGAAGTCGTCCTGAAAATTTATATGGCGAGCGTGCCATCTAAATAAAAGTTTGAAAATGTCAGGCCGAAATGTCGACATATCGACCTTGTTCAGTGTTGTGGTATACGCCTGCCACGTGAAAACGTATCCTTGATCCTCGCGGAGGATATTCTTGGGTAACTCGATATCCCGAAGAACCTGCCAAATAAGTATGTAGGGATCGTCCGGGTTTATTTCCTCTAAACATCGGAAAAAAGTACGATACAGATTTTGCATAAGAGCAATATGCGGAGAACCGTCTTTTAAAACACCGGGGTGCCTATCATTCCAGACCTCTATGTACCTCATTATTTTGGCATACGTTTGTTCATATTCGCTTATTTTCGGTCTCTTACGGTGCATACCGGTGCCATCGGGTTCGTCGTTGCCATATACTCTCTTTGGCATCATGATGAACGACATTTTTGTCGGATTGAGTCTTCGTAATTCGAGTGTAGCAATGTAAAAGAAAAAAAAAAGAAGGAGAAACCCCTTGCAGGGTGTGGGGTAGCGGTGTATTTATACACGGTAAATGCAAAATTGTCGAAACGACGTCCCCTCGTCGAAGAGATCGTTCAGCTCAAGGTCGCAACAACTGTACAAAGGCCGTTCCTTATGGTTCCCGTCGAGAATGTCGTTAAGTGCTAAGTGGTGGAAGCTTAACACAAGCCCTCCTTTATGTCGAATTGGCAAATACAGGCGATTCACGTGACGTGTGACCTCGACCAGAAGGCCACGATGCTTTACATGGCAAAGCGCGTCAGGCCTTTCTTGAGGCTCGAGAGCGGACTGTTAGAGACAGATTAACGTAAAAAGTAACAGACCGTTTTACACATGACTTGGAGGGTTATTAATTAAGTTAAATTTCGACTATTTACGTGTTTAGATAAAGTAGGCGGTCCACCTAAACTCAAAATTAAAGCCGTTGCGTGAGAACCTAAGCCAAATACTATTATAAGATTATACTTCCATCAGTATACACTGCCGTGTGTGTTCATTAGTACGTAAAAGAGATCAGATCTCGCACCCAAAAAATATGTTTCGCTAGATGCGCGATTATGCGCTGAAGTCTGGGACATACGAAACACTACGGAAGCACCCAGTCTGTGATAAAGTCGTGCGCACGCAAGTAACCATGACCAACAATCCAAATGATCGTACTGGCACATATTCGTGCAACGGCTGTTCAAAATTAATCCTCTGTACGCGTTCGGATCTAATTGATGCGCACAAACGAGAGGAAAGGCTTTACACGGCCGCCAATTTGCGTTCCCCGCCGATGTCCATATATCAAATATTTTATTAGAGACGCAGTCCTTCCACACCACCTCTAAACGAACTAGATAAGAATGATCGGGATGTTCGTGCATCGTCATTTCTGATGGCGCTCTTAATGCTGTTATTTTGCTCTTCGTGTGCACGTTTAAAATCTCCCTTACGATACCGGCAATACCTAATTTCAGATTCAGCATCCACTTTCCAATCACGATATCCATCGGTTCATATGAATATAATTGATCCGTTACACACATATCACAAGACATACTATCGGAGTGAGAGCTCTTGTTCTCTTCCATCTGTAGATCCGAGTTCATCCGATATAGCACGCTGTTAAGCTCAGTATGCCAAACGTTATCGAAAGCTTCAGACTCTCTTTTTGTCCTTTTTTTATTGACCTCTTGCATAACCGAATTCATAGCAAAAAAAGGTCGGTCCTCCTTAAATCTTTGCGAAAGTAGTTGTCGGTTATCCCACACTCTTAGTCGAAGAGGGATTCGTTCGTTTGAAGTTACCGCTTCCAACAAACGAGCGCACATCAGACTTGTGTAATCATCAGTCCATGCCGTCGTGAGTAAAATTATGCATTCAGAATCGCACTTGTTTTTATCTTCCAGTTTCTTTCTTTTCCTATCTGCAAACACGCTGACACGTATTATCGGACAGCGCGCATCTATCAACAAAGAACAATGGCCTCGGACTTCGTCGCGCAAGTCATTCCACGTTGAGCGTATCGTTGCAATTTTATGTTGTGTCAATGGAAATTTTTCTGTCAGAACGCTTTGTGAATAGCTCAAACCGATCATTTCATCATCATCGCAACCCAAAGAAAAAGAAAAAGAGACACCCTTGGACGGGGTGTGGGGCTTTGTGAGTCCCCTTGACTCTTACTTCTTTTTTCCTTAGTCTGGTTCTTTGTCTACTTTTTTCATATATAGTCTGTTAAGGCTTACTGCATATCCAGTAGCTAGGTCATGTACTTTCCTGAGTAGGTGTAGTGCTTCCTGTTTGTCAAATCCTAAATGCTTGGTCAGTATTTTTTCTGTGTGCTCATATATCGTTCCCGTGTTGCCAAATACCATCACATGTAGCGTTACTTTGTACCCATATAGTTCCAGTAGCTTCACCAGCGGTGTGTATTTTGTGTACTTTGTCTTTAGTGCTTCTTCCCAGCTCATTTCGTCTGTGTACGTTACTTCTATCAGGTGTATGTGACCCGCTTCCGCCATTGCCTTTTGGTGTGTGTACCCAGGCTGCTCGTTCCCTTTCTCAGTTCCCTCGAGCATTACTATGTCTACATAGTGTGGTATGGTGTCCTTTCCGTGTTCTGGTGCCGGTGTGTTTCGTCCGTCCAGTCTGCATTGCCCCCTTGTGAGCAGGAAGTCCTCTATTGGTCTCCCGTTGTTCGTTCCCTTCCCTTTTTTCCCCGCATGTGTTCTTATTACACATCCTCCTTTCCTTCCTTTGCTAATTGCTTTTGCTATCATTTTGGTGGTCTCATCCGACCTGCTTATTATCATGTTCCTTATTTCCCTTTCCGCGCATCCTCCTAGCACATGGGCTGTGCGTATGAAGCCTCCCGCGTTCACTTGTCTGGGCATCCCGCAGCACTTGCATTTTTGCGCCCTTCCCCCTCCTTGCTGCTTCTTGTACGGTCCCGCCGGTATCTTGTTTGCCCGGCATCTTAGCAGGACTGTTACATCATGCTCGTTCAGGTATTCTGTTCCTTTCTTCCAGTATTCATTAGAGAGCTTATGCATGGCTTTGTCGCCTTTCAGGTGTTGCATGTACTTTTCTGGTTTTTCTCTTGTTGCTGTCTGTATTTTTTCTATCGAGGTCCTCCTCCATTCCTTCGCTTGGTGTGCTTCCTGTTGTGCTGCTTCCTGTTGCCGTGACATTTCTTGGAGTGCTCTCCATTCTTCCTGTGCTTCATCCTGTTCTTGGGCCATCTCACTAAGCTCAGCTGCAGTGTCCTCTTGTGTTGCCACGTCCTTGTTCTGTGCCTC
This sequence comes from Cymbomonas tetramitiformis, assembly GCA_001247695.2. Lineage (NCBI taxonomy): Eukaryota > Viridiplantae > Chlorophyta > Pyramimonadophyceae > Pyramimonadales > Pyramimonadaceae > Cymbomonas > Cymbomonas tetramitiformis. Next base: position 13,418 of record LGRX02006095.1, read on the forward strand.
CTGTAGCTTTGGTGCCTGCGTTGGCCCTCTTGCGACTTTTCCTTGAGTTCTTCTTTGCCCTTCAACTTCCCTTAGGGCTGGTTGGTCGGGTTCTGTTTGGTTTCGGGTTCGTTTTTGTAGTCTTCCTTGACCTAATGTCTCCTCCTTCCGTATTGTTCTTGTCTCCCCTGCCTCTTCCTTACTCAGTTCTGCTTCTTGTGTGCTTTCTTGCCTGTAACCCCTCTTTTGTTTGGCTTGTCGAGCTGTTTGTACTTGTTGCTCCTGTCTTAGTGCCTCCTCCTCTTGTCGTTCCATCCTCTGGAGTTCTAGTTCCTCTTCCCCCTCTTGTTGCCCTTCTGGTTCATTTGTCCAGGGGTCCGCCCAGGTTTCTATTGTTTCCATTTCTGTAAGCTCCCGACTTTTCTGAGCATACTCTGCCTTCACCCTCTCAATGCGTTGTCTTTTGGTCTCCCATTCTTCGGGCCCGGTTTCTAGTTTTCTTTTTAGCCTTTGTATTATATTTGTTTTTCCCGTCATTTTCGCTTCCCTTATCTTTTTTGTTACATAATTGAGTATTGCCTGGTGCCCTTCCAGTTGTCTGCCTGTGTCCTCACTTATTGCCAGTAGCGTTATTGTATCCGTGTTGTCGTGGTTAAGTCCGTATTCCCCTTCTTCGCAGGCCTTTTTTGCCACCTCGTCCGCCATTTCGTTCCCATGTATTCCGACGTGTGCCTTAACCTTGTATAGGGCCACCTTCGTTCCCTCTCTGTTTAACATTTGTATTTGCTTCATTATTTTCCACAGTATGTCCCTGTGAACATGCCTTTCCAGGGTGTGGGGCCTTCTCTTCATGTTTTGTATTTGGTAAAGCGAGGTTAGACTGTCCGTACATATGCTGACCTTTTCTTTTCCCAAGTTTGAGTCTAGTGTTAGTGCCATATATATGGCAGTGAGCTCCGCCCTGTTAACAGTTTGGCATCGTCCCGTCCACCTTTGCATATGGCTCGTCTCCCGTCCCCCTCTTGGGTCCCAGACTCCTGCTGCCGTTACTTCCTCTACTTCCCCGTTTTCCTTTTTGACTTTTCTTTGGCTGCCATCTGTGTAGACCATATCATTTTTGTTATGCCTCCTATGAGGTTCTGGGTATCCCTTTTCGTAGTTATCCCACCGGCTTTCTGGCGGTGGTTCGGCTTTCTCTATTTCACCCCTTTCCCATTGCAGCCATTGGTCCCCGTTTATGTCTTCTTCTGTTGTGTCTGGGCACGTAAACTGTAGTGCCCATCTTCTCAGTGCGTCCCTGTTTATTTCCTCTCTGCTCCACGTAGTGTTAGCTCTTAGCACGTCCATGGTTGTTGGCCTCGGCCCCCTGTCCCCTCCTCTGTGCTCCCCTTCCTTTTTCCTGTCTTCCATCCAGCGGTCAATTATTTCCTCTGTGTGGTTTTCCAGGTGGCAGCTTGGCATTGCTTGCACCACCGGTAGTTCATGGTTTGTCCATGGCGCTGGGTCTATGACGCAGTCCCTCTCCCATTCTGTAATTGACCTAGGCTGCCTGTCTGCATCTTTAAGGGTCAGAGGCCTGTGCATGTAGCATGCTCTGCCTATCGTCCTAACTTTGCTTTGCGGGCATTTGAGAAGGGCCTTGCTGAATATGTCGTGGGTTTTAAGTGCGTCCGGGCAGTATTTTCTCCATCCTGCCGCGTTTGCTACTATCAGTATTCTCATGTTCCAGTTACATTGTTTGGGTTTCCGTAGGTTTCCTTGCATCCAGTGGTCAGGTGGCAGGAAGGTGAACTGCCCTTCCTTTATCTCAAGCAGCTCATGTACCCTGTATCCCATGTGCTTGTTTAGCAGTTTTCTGTACGGGCTTTTGGCATATGTGGGGTATATCCCTACCCCTAGGACGGGTTCTGCTGTTTTTGTGGAGTTAATTGCCTTTTTCAGCGCTTTGTAGAGGTCACCTGCCGTATACTCTGGGTTGAATTGGTACGACCCCAGTTTTTCCCATTGCTCTTCCCACGCCGAGCCAATGGCCCCAAATACCGAGTCTCGTGGGTATTGTGAGTAATATTTTTTGGTGTTTTTGTGTACATTGAGTGGCGAGGCAAACACCTCTGTATGGACTCCCATGGCCGTGTGTACCGCCTCCATCATTTCCGGAGGGAAGGTCCAGTGGTTTTGGAGGTTCCGTTTTCTGTGTTTAATTTCTGCTTTACTGGAGTATCTTATCAGTAATTGTGCAATTTCCTCCTCGAAGGTGTTGACCTGTATTTTGTGCTCTACACTTAGTTTCAGCCTTTTGGCCAGTTGTTTTTCTGTTGGCCTTTGTGCCGTGCTGTCCCCCACCGCCTCGGCGTATCTGTCGTACAGTTCTCTAACTTTTGCTGTGCTTAGTGTGCCTATAAGGCCCCCATCCGGCTCGTAGCAGTAGGTGGTGTCACCTTCCTCGCGTAGTTGCCTGTCTTTTGTTCCTGTGTGCCTAATGTCTTGGTCCGGGTTCGTTTCCCTTGTGCATATTTCCAGGTGTGTTACATGTTTCCAGTATCTCTGTTCACCGTTTGGCTGCCCTGCCAGTATTTCTTCGACGGGTTCGCGTTTGGCCCTTTTATCTTTTTTGTCATTTTCCCATTCCTCCACAAGGTTCTGCCATCCGTGGTCCGAGGAGAGGTTGTGTTTGAGCAGGTGTGTTCTTACTGTTTCTTCTGTGCTCCACGTCGTTTGTTCTCTCCCTTCGCTGTTGGTCCACCGTACCTCGTACTGTGTTACTTTCGAGGTCACATCGGTGTAGTTTTGTAGGTACTGTCTACTCGCCAGTATCCTGGCGGGCGTGTATGTTCCCTCTTGTCCTAGCGTGTCCATTTGGTCCTCTTGTGTTGACCACTGGCCCCTGTCTCGTTGCTCCGTCTTCCTCTTTGTTCTTCCCCGTGGGTTCCTCGCGGTCATCACATCATCTTCCTCCTTCTCCTGGTTGGTTTCTATGCCCAGAGTTTCCTTCTCCTGTTCCGTCCATTCCACGTCTGCCTGTTCGAAGTGTTTTGTTTGGTTGGCTAGTGGGTACATGGCCAGCAGTTGCAGTATGTCCTTCAGGCTATTTCCAGCCTCATGTAGCGCCTTTATTTGCGCCGGCCAGTCGCTTATGTTTTCCATGCTTACCGTACTTTTGGTGTACCTCTCTAGTTCTCCTGTTTTCCGTTCCTGTACGTATTCCGGTTTCAACCTTCTGTTCCACACATGGTCCCAGTGGTCCCCTGGTTTCTTAATGTCGTTGGGCTGTGCCTCACAAATGTATGGGTATAGGTGCATCATGCCTTGTGCTATCTTTGTTGCCGTCTTGTTGTCGTGTTTTCTTCCACCTGTTGCCTTTAGTGTTTTTATTGGTATAGCACTTTTCCCATCTGCTGTGGTTAGGTTTTTGAGGTCCGGGTAATTTCTGAATAGTGTGAGCATTTTGGTGAAATTTATTTGCTTAGTAGCTTGCTGAGTTTTCGTTTCCCGTATTACTTTTACTGCCCCCATTTTTTCAGAGCCTGTATACGCAGGCTGCTGTTGTGGGTCTCTGTATTCTTTGTCCATTCGCCTGGAGTGCTTGGTTGCTCTAATGGTGCCCTCCATTTCCGCGTTTGTGCATACCCTTTTTGCCTTCCCCAGCTGTCTCATTATAGGCAATGTTTCTTTAGCTAGTTCCTGCATATGGCTCCCTACCCCTTTTACGTGTATCCCATATTCGTTCAGAGCGTTCATTTTCCTTAGAGTGTTTGTTTGTGTTTGTAGTCCCATCTTTAGCTTGCTTCTTGTGCTGCTGTGTCCTCTTTCCTCGAAATGTTTTTCCAGTAGCCCGGCTGTGGACCTGCTGACTTGCGACATTCTTTGTCTGGTTAGGAGGTTTCTTTCCCTTTTGCCATATCCCATTTGGACACCCTTGTCTTCCTCACTCTGAACGGCCCCTGCCAATCCCGTGTAGACCTCCTGTGCATATATTGCCTGTAAGGACTGGAGTCCCAGTCCATATTCCTCTTTCTCCTCCGTGTTTAGTTCATTAGGAGTGCCGTTCGCCGGAAGTCCGTATATTCTTTTCATCGCGGCCCCCAGCTGGTTTTCAGCCTTCTGTATTTCACCCTGTGTGTATATTCCGAGGTGGAGCCCGTATTTGAATTTTCCTAGTATGGCTGACTTCAGGGAGTACTCTTTTTGTCTTTGCGTGAGGGGGGTGGCCAGTAGTGCGTCTATTCTTCGCTTGAGCTCCTGCAGTGATTTTCTTTTTTCTTCTTTCCACGTTCCCAGCATATTGAGAAGGACCCCTAGGTATTTATAGGTGTCTCCAGCTTTGAGGACCTTCAATGTTCGACTTCCGCATTTCACCCCTTGGTGTCTACCTTCTTTTACATTTTTGTTGCCATGTTCTACCCCTGTTATCTTTGTTTTATCCTCGTTTATTCTGAGTCCACTCCAGTCTCCGAATGTCGAGAGTTTCTCCAGTTGTTGCTCCATCCCTGTCATCAGTTTGGTTAGTATGATTAGGTCGTCCACAAACGCCCCCGAGGAGGTTCTCAGCTCCCCTCTGAGTCCCTTGTCGGTCGCATACTTGTGCTGGTAACCGTGGTCCCCTACCTCTAGCCATCGTAGGAGAGGCTCCAGGTATAGTATGAATAGTAGTGGGCTCATGCTGTCCCCCTGCAGAATACCCCTTCTTATTGGTACTTCTTCCGAGACTTGGTCCCCTACCTTTGCTCTCATTTGCATGGAGTCCTCCTCTTTTTCTCCCAGTATATCCCTAACGGCTTCAGTGAGTTGTGGTGGCACCCCTAGGTGTTTTAGTGTCATAATAAGTCTTTTGTGGTCAACTGACCCATACGCATTTTCAAAATCCACGTAGGTCGCATGTAGGTTTCTTTTGGAGAGGTTGGCGTCTTCAATAGCATTAGTTACCCTGGTGAGTTGCTTCATTGTGTTGTGGTTTTCCCTTGAGCCCTCCTGTGCCTCCGAGAGCATGCCGTTTATTTCACAGAAGTCAGCCAGCATTTTCGTTAGTACTGTGGTATATAATTTGAACAGGCAATCCAGTAGAGCTATAGGTCTGTAGTTTCGCTGCTTCGTCACCTCGCCCTGTTTGTGGTGGAAGCAGAAGTAGCCTTTTTTCCATGGTAGGGGGGTGTGTCTGTGTTCCCACATTAGCCCCATGAGTTCACACAGTTGGTCATGGAATCTGTCCGGCATCTGTTTCAATATTTCATTTTGTATCCCCATGGGCCCAGCCGCTTTGTTGGTTTTCATTTTCTTCACCGCTTGCCGGTAGGCTTCTTTGTCCACCCTTAAGTTTACCTTTGTTTGGTCCGGCCTTGTGCATTGGTTCTCCTTCATGTAGTTCTTGTACCTCTCATCAAGCCAAGGTGGCGTACTTTTAAGTCCTTTCTCTGGTTCCCTCATTTTGTATGGCTCCGACCTCGCAATGTGTTCACCCATTGCCTGTGCTACTTTTTGGTGCCCTACTACTAGTTCCCCTTGTGTTGTTTCTATTGCTTGTATCGCTGCAGCCGGTGCTGCTCCATTTTCTATCTCTTTTTTGTAAATCAGTTTGTGGTAGTGTTTTATGTTGCCCCAGTATCTTTCTCTCATTTTCATTCTTGTTTTCTGTTTTCGGTTTGCCTCGTGCTCTTTTATGCACTTTCTTGCCTCTTTTGTTGCAAGTTTCTTCTGCTCCCGTTCCCATTGCTCCCATTCCCTCATTTCACTCGTTCGGTTGTCGTAACCTTCCGTCCGTATTTCTTCGGCTGCTTGTTCTCGTGTTTCAATGTCTTTCTTCCATAATGCTATATTCTCGCGGCATCTGTTCCTTTCTTTAAGGTGGGCGTCCCTTTCCTTGCGTAGAGTTTTCGGGAGGTGTAGTCCATGTTGTTGTTCTGGTGCCGCCGCTTGTTTCGGTAGGTTGACATCCATCATTGCCCTGTCTCTTGCTTCCCCCATTATTTTTGCAACCACTTCTCCCGCGTAGTCTATTGCCCTTTTTCTGTGCCTTGTGCTGTTTGCTGTTTTTATTCCGTTTATTGCCTCTTGCATTTCCTCTTGTAATTCTTTTGTATATGCGGCGTCCAGTGTTTGCCTGAGGGTGTTCCCCTCTGCTTCTGTTAGCGGGAGTTTCAGTCTGTCTGTTTTTGCGTGTTTTGACTTTTGCGCCGTTGGCCTGTGTGTCCCCCAGGCCTTTAGGTCCAATTGTGTCGTGCAGACCATTTTGTGGTCGCTCGTGTGTAGCTCAGTAAGTTCGCCCTCCGTCGGTTGCGTGTAGTATTGAAGCTCTGCTTTGCTCGCCAGCATTCTGTCTATGTTCCTTCGTTTATGCCATGTTAGGGTTGTTTCTCTGGTACCTCCCACATCTTGCAGACCCGTGGCTTCCATAGTGTTGTTCCATTCTTTGTCCCTGCTGTTTTTCGGTGTGCCCGTGGAGGCATTCAGGTCCCCACAAACTAGTACTGTCTGCCCTGTCGCATTTTCGCTGGCCGAGGTCACCATTCGCACATACTCCCGTATGCCGTTCCTGGCTGCCTCTCTGTCGAGTTCCCCTTGTCTTGCCTCTTCTGTCACATCCTTCCCTTCCACCGGGTAGTATACCCCTATCAGGTGTAAATATTTTTCCCCCGGGAAGTGGAGCAGTGTGTGTGTGAGTACTCCTTGTAGGTGTGGTACCAGCACCTCGGTGTAGTTATGTGGTTTGGCATACTCCCCTGTGAGTATTATGGCCAGGCCTGCCGTGTAGCTGTTCTTATCTTCCTCTCCTTCCTTCTTCGGTATACTCGTGCATATGTTTGACTGTTTCTTGTTTCTGAAGTGCCTTTTTATTTCCTCGTTTGCAGTCTTGGTTTCCGTGACTATTGCTATATCTATCTCCCATTTATTCATTTGTTCCTCCAGTTCGTATAGTGAGTGCCGGGCACCCTGTAGGTTCCATGTTAGGAATTTCACAGTTTGTGGTTGTGCCCCTCGTATTTCCTCAATGTTTAGGTTCTCCGTTTTTGGCATGTTCCCACCCCATTGTCTCAGTGCCTCCAGGGACCCTTTGGCCTCCTCATTGTCCCTTTTGTTCGTTTTTGTTGGTGTGCTAGGTGGTAGGTTTTTCTTGGCGCTTGCGGGGGGCCGTAGCTTTTTTCTTGTTGCCGTGCCTGCCTCCCTTTTTAGTCTTTCGTTTGCTTGTTCTGTGCTTTCTGGACAGAACTGTAGTGTGGCCTGGACCAGCTTGTCCTTGGGTTTTTCGTTCTTTCCCTCCTTTGCTTCGCCTATGTCCCTTTGTTTTGTAGTAGGCGCCCTGCCCTCACCCTTCCTTTCATCGCCACTTGTGTTTTCCTCGTCCAGTCCATTTGAGTGTTCCGTTCTCTGCGTCTCTTGAGCCTCCCCCTGTGCCTGTGCCGCGTTTCTGGTCCCTAGCTTGAAGTTCCCTGGTTTGCCATCAACATGCCAGTACTTCCAGCTACCTGCCACCCTTATCGCCTGCTCCCCTTGGCTGAACTTTTCCCATTCCGGTGGTGTACTATGTGTCTTTAGTCCACTATATCGCACTTTTTGCAGGTCATAGGCTTCCCGCAGTATGATGGTCCAAACATCTATAGCTGTTAGTAGTTCATCCTGTTTTTCTATCCCTCCTGTAGGTAGCCAGACGTGCACCTGCATGTCCCGTCGTGTTATTGTGAGCATCACCATCGCCCATTTTCCCCCATCCCTTATTGCTATTTGGGTTCGGCCGTCTACTGACAACTTTCCCATCGTTTCACTTATGAGGGCATCGGTTTCTTGTTGTAGCGCTTGAAGTGCTTCCTGAACGTTCATTATTGTTTGTATGCCCACCCCTTGTTGCCTCATTATGTCCTCCACCTGCTCTCTTGTGCGGTCACTCACCACTTCCCTCATGAAAGCATCCGCCGCGCACGTTCCTTGAGTTTGCGGCTGTTTTGCCCCAGTCCCTTTTGCTGGAGCCTCCATTGTCAGCTCGACTTCGCCCGTGGCATGTTCTGCATGTGGCGTATTTTCCCTCATAATGGCCGACCTTATCTTCGGCCCGAATCTGTCCCTACATCTGCTCACTACTTCTGTTGTGTGTAGTGTAACGCATCGACTGGTTTGGAGTGTGTTTGTGTACACGTGCTGTATCCACGTTCCTTTCCTTTCCAACAGCCACTGTTGCCATAGCTCCGCAACATATATCACCCAGACGCCGCAGCTGTATGCATCACATTGGTGCTTATCATACATTGGCGTGGCTCTGGCTTCCTGGCACCCCATTGCCACCTTGTTGCTTGTCACCCATTTGCTTATTGCTGTTTGTAGTTCCTCCGCCATTCCCATGTGTTGTAAGGCAGTTTTCTTTCGTGTCTGCCTTTTCATGCCCATAGAATCATATACATAGGCCTGCAACGTGCAGTTATCCCTTGTGACGCAGACTCCTACCATCAGTAGTAGCCAGTGCCCGTTCCCTATTACCGGTATCTGAGTGCCACCCCTTTTGGCGACTTTTTCCTTTACCATTTCCAGAAATTTATTATCATTCCCATTCAGCAATCTCAGTATTTCTTGTATGGTTGTTGACCCCGGAGGGTTTTCTTCCAGTGTTTCGAGCGCAAGGTCCACTTGGTACATATTTAACTTTCCATCCTTCGCGAATATCCCTTGCGTGGTGGAGTTCTTGGGGTACTGCCCTTCCATTTCCTCTTTCGAGCATGTCCCCCCCCCTATGTGTGAGGGCTGTAGTTCCGCTGCAGCATGCCCACCTATATCCTCCACCCTCACAGCTTTCCTGTCTGGTCCGGTGCCCAAGGCTTTCTCATGTGCTACCTCCGGTTTCCCTTTCATTATTTCGGGCTGTGGCATTACTTGTGGGCTTTTTGTCACTGGTTTCTCTTGTTCCTTCCGTTCAGCCAGGGCGCCTAGTACATCCAGCGTCACCTGCATAGTCATTAGTTGGGCCCCCACCATTCTTGCCATGCTCCGGTTTTCTTTTGTCATTCGGCACATTTCGCTATGCTTTCGTCCCCACCTACTGTGGTTCCTACCCCTCGTTTCTTGCCTTACTACCTGGTTGCTTCTAACTAGTTGTGGCCTGTCATATTTGGTACGCTGTACCCACCTGCATGTCTTCCCTTTCATGTGCTCACTCCAGTATCTCCTTCCTCTTTTGTGTGCGTACGCATGCTCCTGCCGGTTCGCCCGTAAGTAGTATGTGAGGTTTCTCATGAGGTTTGCCCTTTGCTCCCTCTCTTCTACTGTGGCTGACCACCTAGGGCCCTTTGAGGGCTTTTCCTGTGTTGTTCCTTGGCTTCGGTTGTCCTCCCCTTTTGGCATTTTTTCATTTCCTTTTCTTGTTTCGGTTGCCTGTCTGGTTATCGTTGTCGCTGCTGTGTTCCTTTTCTGCGAGCATGTTACGCGCACCCTATCCGGTGTTTCCTTTCGCATTCCCGTTCCCACCTTTCTGCTAGTCTCCCTGTATGCTGTCACCCGTACCCTTTGCGTTGATTTTTGTGCTGGCGTTATTCTTCCGCCATTATTACTTTTCGTCAGGACCGTAGCTGCAACGCAAATTGCAAGCATTGCTTTCATTAGTGTGCCTCGTGAGTTGCCTTCGTGTCCATTACTTACCACGCATCTCCTTCGGGTATGTTTTCCCCCCCCCATACTGCCTTCCTTGTTACGCGTTACACGCTCATTTTGTCCCCTCACACCCTGCTTGTTGCATTTTTGAACTTCGTTTTCCTCAATACTTATTCGTATATACCCTATGGGTGTCCCCTCAAAGTATTTCCCCTTTTGGGCCATTTGCACAAAACTTCGTATTTTTACGTAGAGCTTCTGGAGCAATTCGCTAAATATCCAATGTCGTCCGTTCAAGCTCATTTTCATTTGTTGTTTGTATTTTACCATTTGTAGGCTCTGTGCGAAATTTTTCCGTCTAATTTTGTCATTATGTGCACCTATACCCCCCTTTTTCTGTAGGTACTGACCCTTTGGGTTAGGGTTTCCTTTCATTTCCCTGTATATGGCTGTGTAAGCTGTCATAATTGGCCTTTTCCCTTTCAATGTATCTTGTGGGTTCCTCTTGTTATTGTTGTCCCTATCGTTTCGTCGGTGTGCATGTTCTTCTGGCTTAACGCGGTTTTCCTTGTTACGCGTTACACATGTCTGCAGCGTCGTTCCGTTCTTTTTACAGCATATCTGGGCTTCATTCTTCCCCATATATCTTTGTGCATAACTCTTGGTTGCCTCCTTAAAATATTGCTCTGCTGGGTCGTTTTTGCAAAACTTCGAATTTTTACGTAGAGCTTCTGGAGCAATTCGCTAAATGTCCAAAGTCGTCCGTTCAAGTTCATTTTCATTTCACGTTCGTATTTTGCCATTTGTAGGACTTGTGTAAAATATTTCCGTCTAATTTTACTTTTATGTGCCCCTATTCCCTCCCTTTTCTGTAGGTAAGCCCCTTTTGGGTTAGGGTTTCCCCTTGTTTTCCTCCATATGGCTGTACGGGTTGTTGCAGTTCGCCTATTTCCATTCAATATATCCTGTGGGTTCTTCTTGTTGTTACTATCCCAGTCGTCTCGCCAGTGTGCATGTTCCCCCGACCCCGCATTCCTCTTCCTGTTACGCGTTACATTTGCCTGCAGCATCATCCCGTCCTTACTGCCATATATCTGGGCCTCATTCTTTTCAATATGTCTTTGTGTTTGACCCTCAGTTGTCTCCTTGAAATATTGCTCTGTCAGAGCTGTTTTTACAAAACTTCGTTTTTTAACGTAGAGCTCCTGGAGCAATTCGCTAAATGCCGTAATTTGCCGGTTGCTCCTGAAAGTGTGAATATTGTCTGCCATTTTGCAATAAAGTCCCCATAGTAACTTCCCTGTCAGGCTGACCATTGCCTTCACCCTCTGGGGCTGGTTTGTGCTTATTTTCCTTAGGGTAGGCTTAGGGTTCCCCTCTTGACCTAGTGGGAGTTCCTGAATGTGTTCTCTGCTGCTTACCTCCCTTGTGTATGGGGAACTGGCCTCGGGTGGCCTGCTTGTTGCTTTAACTCTGTTTACTATCTCATAGTGTATGTTATTGCAACTGCAGCTACTCAATGTCATTGTATGTTTTATGTTATTTTTTGCAGCTCTTGTGCCAGGTGTGCCCGCCCTTTCCCTATATTGTATTGAGTTTGATGCTGCTACCGTGTCAACAGTGTGGTAACAGTTGGTGCCTATATTATTGCTAACCCTCCCACACTTGTGTCTAGTCGTGGGCTTTGCAGCCTGGGTTCCGATCAGCACCGTGCAGGAGTACAGGCACGATGTACTTTTACCAGCAGCAGGTTTGGATTTAGCAGAGTTACTTTTTACTTCAGGTATTTGTTTAACCAGGATTTTCTGGTATACAGGGCTTTTCCTAGCTTCAAAACTGCAAGGGCCTATACAGGATGTGGCCTCTGCCAGGCTGCTTCTGTCAGCCCCTAGAGCGTTGGCTTCGGCTGGAGCGAGGCTCTGCCAGCTGTTCCAGCTGTTCCAGCTGTTCCAGCTTTTTCCTTTCGTCTGCCTTGGCCTGCGATGCATACAGGAACCCAACCAGTACTTATTCAGCTGATTTCCCTTCCTCTTGTGCTGTGCTCTGACTGGTTCAGTGATGCAAGTGGTGGGGTTCCACTTTTCGTCTTGTGCCTGTTTTCGGAACCGATGCCCAAGTTGTTTAGTCAGATTGTGTGTTCCTGTGCAGTTACCCTCTACGCCATATGCGAGGGGTCTCTTATCCCGTGAGGATGATTTTTCCCCGAGGGAACTTACCCGTGCTTTTTGCAGACGTCTGAACTCCGACAGCGTCTCTTCGTCTATCTCCATACCTCCCTCGCTGTCAGATCGCTCGCTCGCTTCTCGTGGCCGGCGTAGATTTTTCTTAGCCGGCTCGGGGGTGCGTTGACCTTTCAGCAGCTTGGCCAGTGCGTTGTTGGAGTTGCTGAAGGACTTCAGTATTTCGCTGGAGA